>PVKS010041944.1:0-15724 GCA_004027875.1 Aplodontia rufa
ATGTAATGCTTTACAATCTAATACCTTTTTTTAGAGTTATAAAGGGAAAGGGAAGGGAGGGATAAGGGAGGGTAATTGGGGGGGGCACTCCTGGAGATAATTGCAATATCCAGAATATTTACACATTGTATACACATTTTATATTATTTAGTTAAAATCTTGTAAGGTTGTTCAAAAAAATAATAATAAATAAAAAATTTTTAAAAAAAAGAAAGAGAGAGGGAAAGAGATAGAAGCAATTTTATTTTTATTTTTTCATCTGGCCTCTGTTTCTCTGATATTTAGCTGTATTTTGGTGCTGGGGTTTGAATCTGAGTACTAGCTCATGCCAGGCAAATTCTTCATCCACTGAACCACCGCTCCAGCCCCAGACCTCCATCCAGTTTGAACGTGTTTTGGTATTGCACATTGAGTCGTATGCTATCTATGTACATGCTTGCATTTACTGTGCTATGAAAGCTCTGAGACAGGAACATTTATCGACTTTTACCAATAGGGTAAAAGTGAATGCTTGCAGCATCAGTGTTGTTTCCTTATAGTGTGCACATACTTTTCCTCCTTTGTAAGAGAGTCTTGACTCATTCGTGTATACTTCCTCTTGATCTCAATCCATGGATGGGTTCTGAACAGTGTGATTCAATCCTGGAAAACCTATTGATCCTTTCCAGTTACAAAAGTACAGGTCTAAGCAAATATAATCAATTAAATATAAAGAAACATTGATAAAGGCTTCTTGGAAAGAAGCTTTCTCACTATGATGATACAGTCTGAGGAAGACAGGCTGTCTTGTCCAATCTGTGAATGAGAAAATATGGTCCAAGTTGCCATTGTAGCAATGAGGAAGTCCAAGTTTAATGTGCAGCACACATGGTGTGGGCAAGGAAAAGCCAGGGATAAAAAGTAGCTATTTAAGTAAAGATTATATCTCTGGATGAATCAACCACCTGCATTCTATTACTATTTGTGCTATGTATTACTGTTTGTGTTTGTGTGCATGTGTGTTTTGAGCAAATTTAAATATTGATTTGTTTCATTTGTTTAATCAACTTAGCAATAATAGATTCATGTTTAATAAACTTGGTAGATTCACTCTTAAAGGATAAGGAAATAATGCTTTGAATTTCCTCCAAGAAGACAAGAAAGAAAGAAGGATTTTTGGAGCAAGAAAAGAAAACAAGTATATCCAGTGGTCTGAAACCAAAGGAACATTAGTGTGATTAAAGCAGAAATTAAAGTTAAACATTTTAAAATATCAGAAAAATGTTCTTCTCGATTAATTGCTAAATTAGTAAACCGTAGGAAAATTATTCTATTTATAATTGTAAATAAGCACATGTATTAATAACTACATAGATTTTCTTACTTGAAATTTAGTGATAGAAGTGAGAAACAAAATGAAATCTAAGAGTTGTACTTAATGAAAATTGAAAGTTAAATATGCTTAAACACAGGTGAACAAAAATAGCATATAGGATATATTTTAAATACATTAGATTATGTGCATTTACCAAAGGAACAAAATGGGACTCAAGAACAGGGATAATGTGGGGCTGGAGCGGTGGTTCAGTGGTTTCAGCGCTTGCCTGGCAAGCACGAGGACCCGGGTTCAAACCCCAGCACCACGTACACAACTGAGTGTTGGAGCAACTAAGGCCATGTGAAAAACTCAATAAAGTTGTTTCTCTGTCAAAAAAAAAGAACAGGGATAATGTTGAAACAATAAAATGAGATGGATTTTCATCAATTAATATTCAAACAATAATATGTATTTATGTACATTGACTACCTACGATAAAAATACTTTGAAATAATTTTTAGAGTTTCTTAAATTGCAATTAAGATATTACAGAAAACACAAGTATTTGGTTCAGAATAAATGTGAGGATTCTCTTTCTGTAAAAAAAAATGTAATATTGGTGCTTTCAAAATAAGCATTATTCTCTTAATAAGACATCATCAATCATTTTAATTTTATACATCCTGAGATAAATCTGTAACATTACTGATTTCATTTTTATACATGTCAAGTGATAAAACTATAATAATCATTGTATTTGATTTTAGTGATCTAAAGAAGGGAAGAATGTGGAATTGTAATTATAAAAAAGATTGCATTTTGGGGAAGAAAGAAATTTTTAAATTAAAGCATTGCAATGCAGATCTTTATGTATTAAAGGTAGACACAAAGTGCTGAGAGAACTGAAATCAGGTAGCAATTAATAAATATACTATATTTTGCACATTTTTTCATAAGCTGAATTCATGGCCAAGTGTGAATCTATCTTAGAGTCCAGGGAGTCTTAATCATCAAATTGAATTGCACCCAGAGTCAAGGCAGTTCTGTTGCTAATAACACTCAATAGTCCATAAAATTAACTTTGAAGTATATTGGGTTACAGTTTGTAACTATTTGTTATCTGGTGCTATAATGAAATACCTGATACTGGGTAACTATAAGGAAGAGAGATTTATTTAGCTCACAGTTTTTGTAGGCTGAAGGTTCAAAGAGTATAATGCAAGCTTTAGCGAGGACCTCTTTGGCTGTATCTCCTTACAGAAGATGGCATCACAATGACTAGTTCCTGTGTGTGAGGGAGAGATGATGTCACAAGACAGGAAGCCAAAGTGAGAGGCATTTTGTAACTCAATGCTGTGAGAGCAGCAAAAATACATGTGTGAACAGTGAACTCTGTGTGTGTGTGTGTGTGTGTGTGTGTGTGTGTGTGTGTGTGAAAGAGAGAGAGAGAGAACGATAATGTTAATCATGTAGAAGTAAATTTTAAAGACTGATGAAATAAAACATGGAAGAAATGTCAGAGAATCTGTGACAAAATATCACCAAGAAACGGTATATAACCTCAATTCAAAACTGCTCTTGTTTTGCCCTGAGAGTTACATTTTGGTAGGAATGTTATAAAAATTTCCCATAGTTGTAGCAATGGAAATGTAAAGTATACTTACATTAAAAAATGGAAAAGAGCTACTATACTTTTTAAAACTCATTTCTAAAACAATCATTTTCCAAGATCTCTTTTTGTGCTGTCAGAATGGAGTTAGAATTCATGCTCTTGCAGTCAGTTCCTTAGAAGCATAAATCCTTTCAAATGCAAGTGGATCCTAAAAATAGTCCATGGCCAGTAAGGATTAGTCAGACTCTGCTCATGTTATCAGTTATTTATATACCATTTTCCCAACTGAGCATCCCTACTGCCATAATGACCTGAAGCCTGCAGTGCTCAGCTGCCGAGGCAAAGCTTACAAGCTGATTTTATTGCTTTAGACACATTGAGCAACAGAAGAGCCCATCAGCCCAAGAACATTAGGATGCCAGAAGTGTATTCCAATCATTTACAATATGAAATTACTCTGCAGTTTGAGTATCTATCAAATCCTGTGTCTGTCTTTCCTTCACAGAAGTCTGTTAACACCCAATAAACTATACCAGCAGTGATGAATTCATTTTCCTAATGGAATTTCAAATGATATCTGATTTGATATGTAGGATAAATGATTACCACTCCTCACTAATGATTTTATAGTTAATATCTTTGCCTCCTTGGCACTACCTAAATTTGGGGTATATTGAATTATCTTTTGTTGACTAAGAATAATAGCAGTCATGTTCATGATACAGAATAATACTTTAATATTTTGGATTAGGTTCAGACCTTGCATGGAGTATTTTTATTCTTGTACCATAGAAATTGAATCTGGGTTTCCCTATGAATCATTGATTTAGTCATAAAACAAACACAAATAGATACACATTCACACACATATAAGTTTCTAAATATAATGTAATATATATATATATACACACACACAGATACACTCACATATGTAAAATCAGTCCTTGAAAAATGAATGGGTATATATACATACATTCATACACACATACACACACACACACACACTCACACACACACACACACATATATACCCTATCCAGAAGCCAAAATAAGGATGGAAAAATCTGTGAATCTATGGTTCATAGATTTTTGTTCTAAAGTTTTGGCCCCTTAGAAATCTCATATATGCCAATTTATTCTCACTGTGGTTGATGATTTTTATATTGTGATATTCTCATATCCTCATCTCATCTTATGCAAAATATAACATATGGCTAATGCTACACCATACTAGTCGGCTGACAGAATTAGAGATTGTCATAAAAACGTATCATTACAAGCACTTCTTGTCATGTCACATTTTATTTTCTTGCAACATAAATTCTCAGATTTATAAAAACTCCAAAACGCTTATTCATTATCACAGTCCAATTGTAGATGGTGACACTATAATAAAGTTTTAGAGCTGGTTTAAATCAAATAAAGCACATATTGTGTTTAATTCCACATCTATGCCTTCAATAAGAATAAAAAGTTTTCAAATATTTGACAAAGTAGTTACAAAATAAATAGATCAAAAAGTAAACTTCCATTGCTTTATTCTATGGTAAGAGAAAGAAAATCATCTATATATTTAATTCATGAAACTTATTGCTCTTCATAAATATATCTTAAGATAATGTCGAAATTGACAGGGTGGGTCTGTCACCATAACCCAATTAATTTGCCAATACAAATATGAACTAAATATTGCTCCTGTCTTAAATGCTTAACATTACATAGCAAGAAATAACTGCAAAACCAATGACAGGTAGAATTTATGGCTTATGTGAGTGCTCATTTTCCTAAAAAGGAGTGAAACCCAAATAAATGTATTAAACATAACTTTGAGTTGCTATGCATAATATAAACTGCAAAATCTTTTATAGCATGAATTGAGCCACTAGGTCATCTAGCTGAGTTAATGTGTTACAGAATGTGCCAGTAATGCTTTTGCTGAATTAATATCAAATTATAAAAGTATGTTGGGAAACAGAGAATATACTATGGTGTATATAATTTGAGATTCCTCTGAGCCTGTTGAACTAGTTAGACTAAGTTTGATTTGGTTTGGTTTTAGATATATTTAAATTTCTACCTGTTATTTTTTGGTATTCATATGTATACTTTTTCTCCTTCTCAAGAGTAAGAACTTGGGGCTGGAGCAGTGGCTTGGCGGTAACAGTGCTTGCCTTGCATGTGCGAGTACGCATGTTCAAATCCTGGCACAACATACACAAGTGTCAGAGGAATGAAAGTCACATGAAAAACTAAACAAAAATTGCTTCTCTCATTGTCCCTCTCTCTCTTAAAAAAAAAAATAGAAGAGTAAGAACTTCTATGAGGAGTGATTTTTTTTTCCTTTTATTTTGTAGCTCTTGCCCGTGCCTGCCATACAAGTTAAATCCATAGAGAAATTCAAAGAATGTTAACTCTTAGACAATATTTCATTTAATAGGAAAATGACTCGAGAAAAATAAACATATTTAACTTTTCCCCAAATACTTAAATTCATAATTTAAAAATCAATAACTTTAAGAAAAAATTTAAATGGTAATGTGGAAATATTTTAAAGTTCCTGATACACCTTGTAAAATGTTGACATTCAGATAGTCAATAAACATAATTCCTTGCTTTTATATAGTATATTATTTGTGAAATATTTTGTAACTGATACTATAGAATATTGTATTCCAAAACTAAATACTCAAGTTGAAAGCCAGTTCCTCTTATATACACTTCATGAGATCACTTAAGTCACGAACAGCTGTGTTACAAACCACCTGATGCAGATTCATTTTGTATTTTATATGCTCTAAAGTAAAAAGAGCACTTTTGAAAAGGATACTGACAGAAAAGAATGCGTGGGCACGAAATGTAATGAGAACAATTTACAAAAATGATATATAACAAGAAATTCCTGTGAAAAAGACCTACCCAAGATAATGGCTCACTTTTCTCCTACATATAAACTCATTTATATTTGTTTTTAGTATAAACTTGGTTGTATGAACAGGGATAGAATGAAAACATCAAAAAAAAAATCCACAGTCCCTTTGAATTACTAGGGTAAAATAACTTGGTGTTTATTTGTAGCTAAACTTTGGGGTTATTTGTCCATTAGAAAAGTTTGCATCATTATTGTATAAATTACATTTACTTTTCATGGTCCCATAGCTTCATTTTTTATAAACACTTTTATAAAAGTCGTGCCTTAAATATGTGGGTTCAATTAATTGCTCTAGTTTTTGTTGGTTGGTTTCTGATTTACTTAATCAATTAAATCTAGTAATCTAAAAAGTCAAAAAACCTAATTTTTCAAAATTTAATTTTTTTTGATTCTGTGCCTTTCATCTCTGGAGAGAGTGAGCAAGCATCCTTGGAACTCATTTCTGAGGTCACAGGGAAAAGTTTGTACAGAGAAAAGAAATGAATGAGAACTTCTTTTGTCTTAGGAATCAAGAAACTTGTGCATAATTTGTGGATTATGCTGTTTTGGCCTATTTGCTATGTAAGTCAGCACTAGGAAATATCTATGTTGAGGAAAGATAGTGTTTTGATACAATCTATTATTTGAAAAATAATTTTTTGCTGTCTGACAGAAGTAAACTGTTTGCTTTGTAGTTTTCCTATGATCTTTGATCATGAAGTTTATAATTAAATTATCTTACCTTAAAATTCTAATATTTTCCTTTGTGATATTTACCTTATAAGAGAATTTTGTATCCAAATGAGTGTATTGTGTCATATTAATTATACCTCAATTTGTTAAAGAACAGATATTCCAACAGACAAATAAGGAAAGGCATGTGATCATTTCAAGAAATGTTGAAAAAGGTTTTAAGAAAATTCAAAATCTGTTCCAGATAAAAACTCAGCAAATTAGAAATAAAAGAAATCTGTACTGATAAAGAACTTCTGTGACAAATCTATAATCATTATCATACTTAGTGATGAAAAACTGAAAGCTTTATATCTAACATTAGAAATAAAAACAGGATATTAATTTCCATCATTTTTATTCAACATGGTGCTAGAAGTTGTAATCAGAGTAAACAAAAAGAAAACAAGTTAAACGTTATCCACAATTGAAAAGAAGGAAAAAAAATTCACAGATAGGATGAATACCTAACTAGGAATATATTCTGTAACATTCAGAAGAGCTAAGATACTTGATAAAAACAATACAGATTGGGGGGCACTCCTGGGGATAATTGCAATATCCAGAATATATGCATATTTTATACACATTTTATATTTTTTTGTTAAAATCTTGTAAGGTTGCTCAAAATAAAAAATTAAAAAAAAAACAAAAACAAAAACAATACAGATACAAGATATATACTTAAACTCTAATACATTTCTGTGTAATAGCATCAAACAACTAAAATTTTAAACTAACATTATGATATACAATAACATTGTACACTGTAAAATATTTAGGGTTAAATATTATTTATAAGAAAGTTTATACACTGAGTAATATAATGAATTGTTAAAATGTATCCTAGCTAAATGGATAGATAGATCTTCGTGGATCAAAGACTCAATATTATTAAGATGTCAGTTCTTTCCAAATTGATTTATAGATACAATCCCAATCAAACGTTTACATAATTTTTTTCTACATATTATAAATATTTTTCTGAAATTCACATTGAAAATCGAAAATCTGAAATAGCCAAAACAGCATTGGAAAAGGACAAAGTTGGAGGCATTACATATCTCACTTCAGGCATTATTATAAAGTTGCAACAGAGATAATTCAATTATAGGCAACAGGATATGCAACAACAAGGTATAAAAGAAAATCCAGAGCTAACTCAGGTTCAATTGTTTTAGACAAAATCTAAAAACAAAAAAAAAAAAACAAAACAAAATCAGTGGAGAAATTCAATTCAGTGTTTTCTTTTCAACAAGTGATACTGAAAGTATTCAATATACATATGCAAACAATAAATAACTAAAAAGCATAGCTTGCATCATATACAAAATTAAATTCAAACCAATTAGAGACATAAATTTAAAACTTCAATAAGGAAAGTAAGAAAATTTCTGTTACACTGAGTGACTAAGATTTCTTAGTCATGGCATGAAAGATATGATCAAGAACAAAAAATAAAATTGTAAATTGAATTTCATCATCTAAAAGCACTTTCAATTTTATATTATTTTATAGGATAAAATGACATAGTGTACTAACTGGTGGAGAATATGTCAAAGTCATATCTAATAAAGGACTTTGATCTTTACCATAGAAAATATATGGAAATTTAATAATAAGCAACAAAATATCTCAGTGAAATATGATGAAAGTCTTTGAACATATACTTCACTAATATATTTGGATATTAAAGAAATTAATGTAAAGATACTCAACAGCATTACCATCAGGATAATGCAAAACCAAACCACAAAGGTGTACTCCAACAAACCTATTAGCATTTAAAACATTAAAGTGGACTGACCATGCAAAATGTTTGCTATGGAGAAATTGAATGCTTAGGCAATTGTCATAGGAATATAAAACTGTATAAACACTTTGGAAAACTGATAGGCATTTTCTTCAAAAGTCAATTATTCATCTATCATAATTGCTGATCATTTTATTTTTAGGTATTTAACCACAAAAAGAAAAAGTTTAGATCTGAACTAAAATTTATAGACACCTATTTTCAGTAATAACCCAAACTCAAAAACTCCAAATATCTATATACAGGTGAATGAACGAACTAAGAATTTTTATAAATTATTTGGCAATATAAAAGAATAAATGATGAATCAGCATTAGTGAATCACAAAATAATTAATTATGTGGCCTAGAAGAATCTAGATGAGAGGAATGGGTAGTGTAGGATTCCATTTCTGTAGTTTTCAAAAATATCCTCCAAATCAAAAAGCATAACACTGCTTATGCAAGTTCAAGGGTAAGAAGAGCAGGAAGGAAAAAGTGTAGCAGGGTGTGAGGAAACTTTGGGGGATGGTGAATGTGTTCACTGTCTCTATTAATATGGCAGCTCACAGGTGTACACATATGTTAAAACATCAAAATTTACACTTTATGATTGTGGAATTTATAGGGTGTCTATTATATCTCAGTAAAGCTGTTGCAAAATCAACATGATTCATTTCAAAAGAAGCAATTCAGAGGCAATTCATTAGAACAAATTTAAGAATTTATTTGAACTTTTGGTCAATGCCTGGCATAGTGATAGACATTTAAATTTGGGCATCCAGGAAATTCCTGAGTAATAAATTATAATAAGATATAGAAATAATAAAAATACACTGCTGAGAAAAAATACATCCAGCAACTCAACATAATGGAAAGTATGTAATAATTTTTAGTATACATGGTATTCTCAAAAACTTAATATACAACAAGATGTCTAATCAGAGAAGGATGGAAGCCTGTTCAAAAAGCAATGCTAGAATAAGAGGCTAGCATTTGGAAAACTAAATCAATATAGAAGTTCAGTGGAATCTCAAATTTCAATTAATTAAAATATAATAAACATCAAAGAGCTGTATGAGTCTAGAATAAAGTAATTTTTATCAAATATATCGAGTAGACAGAATTATTAAAAACAAACAGATAAAGGGCAATACATTCAATCATATAAAAATGAGGAACTATTAATCAAAAAATAGAGCTAAAATTAAAAGCCATAAACCAAATAGGATAAATAAGTGTAATAAATGACTGCAAAGAATCCTTTCATGAATCTACAATTATTTTTCATTCAAAAAAGATTATACATTTATGTATGCATAAATATATGTAAAAGCGCCTAGAAAATATATAAATATACATATTTGCATATGTATATTCATAATTGTACATGCATAAATATTTATATAAATAGCTTTTTCTAGGCTATATTTATGTATTTTATATACATTTATGTACATTTAATATGCATCCATATTTATACACATCAATATATGTGTATATAAGTACATATTTTTAAATACATAGATTTATTTATTCTACACAGTGAGATTGCAGTATGGTATATTTTTAAAAATACCTTTGCATCTAAAAGTTGTACATATCTATGGGTATCTCATGATGTTTCTATGCATGCATATGTTGTGTAAGGTTCAAATCAAAGTGATCATGTATATCTCCATCAATACTTATTATTTTCTTGTGGTGAAAACATTTAAAATTTTTTTCTAGATCTTTATGAAATATATAATACATTTTTGTTATTTACAGGTAGGTTATATAATAGAACACCTGAACATATTTCTCATATCTACTGCAATATAGTGCCCTCCAGCAAACCCTTCCCCAGGCCTCCCCAACTCCTGCTCCACACAGCCTCTGTTCTAAACTTCTTTGACATCAACCTCTTTAGACTGTAGATGTGAATGGGATCCAATGTTATCTGTCTTGCTGTGCCTGATGTTGTTTCACTAATAATGTTTTTCACTTTCAAACAAAATCCTGTCGTTTGTTGCAAAAGAAAGGACTTCATATTTTTATGCTGAATGATGTTGTTCTATTATGTACACAGACCACATTTTCTTCATCCTTTCATAAGTTCATGGGCACGTAGGTTGATTCTGTTTCTTAACTATTGTAAGGCTTCAGTGAACTTGAGAGAGCAGATACCTCTTCAATATGCTAATTTTATTTCTTGTGGATATAAATACCCAAGAGTGAGAATGCTGGACCCCTTGGTAGTTCTGTTTCTAGTCTTTTTTTTTTTTTAGAAGATTCCATACTGTTTTCCATAACTGTTCCCTTTTCTTCTCATTCTCACCAATACTTGCTGCTTTTTGTCTTTTTGATAGGTGAGATGATATCTCATTGTGGTTTCCATTTGCATTTCCATAGTGATTAATGATGCTGAAAAAAATTTTATATGCCTTTTGGTTATTTACATGTCTGTTTTTGAGAAATGTAACAAAAAAACCTATCTTTGTTGATGGAAATTTCCAATGACCTAGTGGTCAAAGCATGAGAGTATCCCTCCTCCCAATTTATACATATCAACTCACAGGTATATTTCTTCAGTTAAGCCAAAGAATAATCATAAGCAAGTATGCTGGAATTATTTTAAGGATATGATCTTGGTTTGCTGGAATAACTATCTATACAAATCTCAGAATCCTGATATGTCCAGGATCATCTTTACTTACAAAGAGATGAGAAGTCTGGTTAAGAATATAGGAAGTAAAAAAGACTAATTTGAAAGATGTAATGGGAAGCAGATTCTTAAAAAATATCATTTGAGAATATGAACTGAACTATACCTTGAACCTTTAAGTTTTGTTTTCCATCTGGCCTTCATTTCTCCAAAATTTAGTTGTGTATGTGGTGGTGGGGTTTGAACCCAGGTCCTTGCACATGCCAGGCAAACACTTTAACCTCTAAGCCACCACTCTAGCCCCTACCTTGAAGCTTTAAATCCTTGGCTCTTCCTATTCTATGAACTAGTTTTCTCATTTGAAAACGAATGTCTTCACTGATATCAATATTATGTTTGAAAGATGAAAAACTCATACAATTTGGTAAGTGACTATTCTCTTTATGAGCTAATGATGAAGAGATAACACTCAAATACATATATCTCTATTGATCAATTAGAAACACTATTGAAATTTATTTGCATTCCTGGAGAGTGAATTAGTAAGTGAAGGAAATCTCTGCTTTGTTACATTTTTATAAGTGGACTTAATAAAGTCAAATTATAAGTCTAAGAATAATTTATTTGTTGGTTTAATGATGTAAAAAAATTCATCATGATACTGCCCGTGTTTTATAAAGAAACAGTAGAATGAAGGTTAGAATGACTTGTAAACTACGAATGAATTAAAGATCCATTAACAAGATTTTTATTCCAAGTCCATATGCTGATACATGCTAAGAGATAATAATTTCATATATAACCATGATTTAAAACAAACAATACATAAATACAGGAACAATAACCACTTCCTCCAAAAGAAAAGCAAATATTTGGGAAACTAATGTGAATTATAGAATTTCAGATCTGTGACATGAAATGGAGACAAATGATCCCCCAATGGTAATACATTGATATTAGTCTCAGTAAAAAAAAAAAAAAAAAAAAAATCCATGTCTTTATGTGATCCAGAAAGACACTAACACTAAGCAATTGCAAGAGATTTAATTTTCTCTTAAAAGCAAGTGGTACTGTACTTTTTATTATTTAAATTTTCATTAATACATTTTTAAATTGTGTGTTCCTAAAGATCCATAGTGTGTCACTTTATTAAATATTCAGCCTTTTAAACAGTGATTCACACGTGGTAGATCAATTTTAAATGTAGGCTTGAACTTCAGATGATGCTCTCAAATACTGTGATAAAAGTGAAAAATAATCCCTTCCTCTGAAGATATTACCTTCCTCTGAAGAAGTTTGTGTTTTTTTTTCTTAAGAGAGAGGGACAGTGAGAGAAAGAGAGAGAGAGAGAAAACCAATTTTATTTATTTTTTCACGTGGCCTTCATTGCTCTGAGACTCCCTTGTATACCTGTGTGGTGCTAGGATTTGAACTCACATTTTCACGTGCGCAGTGCAAGCTCCGTAACCATCAAGCCACTGCTCCAGCCCAAAGTTCATGTGTTTCATTAACCTTTTGTCTCTCAGATCTTAGCCTACTCTGCTTACTCTTCTTTGTGAGCTGGGATGAGACTGTAAACCATGCTTCTCTTCCTCTCCTGGATCACAGTTAAGTTGCACCAAGGAAGAGCACTCAAGGAAAGATTTGCTCTTCTTCCTTCTAGGTGCACCACAGCAATAATTCTTCACCCTGCAAGGGACACTTGATTCCGATTGCCACATCATGCTCCACTGCAATGATCCCACCCAGCACATACTCCTCAAGGCCTATAGACACTTTCCTCTGTGCCAAAAAGTTTTAATAATCCTAATCTCTTCTCATTGTATCCTCAGTACTTGGTGTGCTAGGGGTTTCTGTTCTGTGACATCATAATGGTGTTTTGGCTGTTTTGCTTTTTCTTTTCAGTTTCCAATGCTCTGGTAATATTACATTTTATTAAAAATTTTTATATTAAAATAATCATGACAGGATTATCACTTATTAATGAGTTCAAATATTTATCTTTCCTGAATAACTTGGCCATTTGTAATATTCCAAACAAGTCAACCAGAACACTGGGCTAATTTGGGATTTCATCGTGGTTTTTGGTGCCTCTCTTTTTTTTTTGATTCTACCAAAACATGAGGCAGGGGAGGTGTGAGACTCACCAAGTGGACAGGTAAAGGCCCTGAGACGAATTCAAAGAAGTTTGGCTTGATTTCCAAAACTCTGACCTGCCTTATGAACCTGAAGACTGGATTGACATGCTTTCCATTTATTTTTGGTTGTTATAGTTGCAAGTTTTGTATATTGAACTATTTTCACCTATTGTGTAAACAATGAATTAGATTAGCAGACCACAATATCCTCCTTTAACCATGTATTTTCAGGACTCTGAATAGATACATACATAATATTTTAGTACTAATACCAAAATTTGTGATCTCCATTAGTTTTATTTTCTTGCTACTAACCCAAAGGGGAATTTATTTCATAGATTCCTAGATCTGAATACATGAAATAGATTTAAAGTACAGGAAATTCAATGCAGTACAGTAAAATTTACAGGAACAAATACAGAAAGAAATAATTGAATCCCATATTGCCTATCAGTCACATAGCTCTCCTTGTACTTATAAAATTTAGGTGACAACTCAATATAGGGTAAGAGCAATTTTAATATCTGATGGACTCTGTATTTTGGAGTTTGTGATTACATATACTTATATATATTATAGATATAATTTATTGCATATTCTTTTTGATACTATTGAGAATTTAGTGTACAGATGCCTTACAACAGTCATATTGTGACTATAGCATACCATTTCTATTAATATAATCTCAGAAATATGACAAATAATTTAATATTATAATGTATTAATTATTAAGATAGCCCATTTTCTAATCTAACAACTCTGTGATTAAAAATACCTTATTTTCTGAAGACCTTATTTAATTTGTTTAAAAACATGTACTGGTACCACATAAGATGCAGGCATTTTAACAAAACATGAATTTTGGCAGCTTAGGAAAAATGATGAAATATGAATAATGCTGAAAGAAACCATATGCACACCTTACCTATATGAGTGACATATGGTATACATATATGGATGAAGTGATAGGGATACAGGGATGCCCTTTCCATAAGTGGGTGAACCTTGTTTTCTCCAAAAGCACTGTAAACATCCCCTTAAGATATTTTATCTCTTCATGAATGGGATTTTGCACGTATTTGCCTCTCCAGATAAATTCTACGTTTCTTAAAAATTAAAAAAAATATAGGGACTGGAGCGGTGGCTTGGTGGTTACTGTGTATGCAAGTTCAAACCGGAGCACCCACATACCCAACTAAGTGTCAGAGCAACGAGAGCCATGTGGAAAAACTCAATAAAAATTGATTCTGTCTGTCTCTAATTTCTCTCTCTCTCTCTCTCTCTCACCCTCTCTCACCTTGTCCTTCTCTCTAATAAATAAATAAAAACAAATAAAAAAATAAAGAAACAGGGGCTGGAGCGGTGGCTCAGCATTTACGTACTTGCCTCACATGTGCTAGTACTCAAGTTCAAACCCCGGCACCACGTACACAACAAAGTGTCAGACGAATGAAAGTCACATGAAAAACTAAAAATTGCTTCTCTCTTTCTCTCGCGCTCTCTCTCTCTCTCTCACTGTCCCTCTCTCTCTTTATTTTTTTTTCCACCTTTATTAGAAGTATATTGCGATACAGGATACAGATGAGGGGGAAACAGTGTCAAAACTGTAGCAATCAATGTGTATAAACTTTGATAACCAGGGGTAATGCTAACACATAGATAAGCTACTATGGGTTTCATCTATTGCCGTTTCCCCCAGAAGAACTCATGTGTTAATTGGGTATCTAGTGTAGGAATAACATCGGCTTCTGGAATGGTTCCCCCATCTTCCCCATCACCAGACTCCTATGAGTTCTTCATATACCCTCCCCCCTCCCCATCCCCTTCCCTCCACCTACAAGTTACCTAGGGAGCTTTTGCCCCTGTTGCACTGAAAGTCATTCAATTTGGGCTTATATAGGTCAGCTGTCTGTCCTACTGCTTCAACATAAATTCTAGTATTAACAGATGAGAGAAACCATTCGGCCCTTAAGTCTCTGAGCTTGGGAAACTTCACTAAGCATAATTCTGTCCATCTCCATCCATTTGACTTCGAAAGCTATAATGGCTGAGTAGTATTCCATAGTATATATGAACCAAAGCTTTTGTATCCACTCATCAAGTGAGGGGAATCTGGGTTGGTTCCATAATCTAGCTATAGTAAATTGAGCTGCTATAAACATTGATGAAGCCACATCGCTATAATATGCTGATTCTAAATCTTTTGGGAAAATTCCCAGGAGTGGGATAGCTGGGTTGTAAGGTGGTTCCATCCTTAATTTTTTGACCTCTCTCTCTTTAAAAAAAAAAATCAGACCTCATTAGCTAGGGGTGGGGAATGGTCAGATACAGAATTTTACAGTTACTTTTTGTTTTGGTGCTGTGTTAAACTATAGTATGTCGCCCCATACTCCCCGCCCCAGGGTTCTGGAGCGGGGAGCGGCTGGAACGGCCTCGGGGGACCTTAGCCGTTCCCCGGGGGGGCCAGCAGGACACTGGGAACCGGGCGCCGGCAGGGCAGGGCTGGGGACGGGGGAAGAGGAGTCGCTCCACGCAGCGTTCCTGTGCGAGAAGTGGGCAGAACGACCTAGTGAGCCGTCCTCCGAGGGGCCGAGTTAGG
>PVKS010041945.1:0-15721 GCA_004027875.1 Aplodontia rufa
GGCTCACTCAGAGTGAGCGGCCAGTGTGTCTTCAGCAAATGGATGCTGGCCGAGGTGGAGGTATGAGGCAGGCAGGACAGCTGTGAGGCCACAGCAGGCCTGGGCAAGAGAAAGGCAGCTCGTCAGGGCCCTGGAGAAGATTCTAGAGGACTCAGTGCGGGAAAGAGGTGATGCTCAGCTCCTTTCCCCTATGCCAGGATTTTGTGAGGGCTCCCTTTCTCCAGGAGGGTGCCGTCCTGGGACCACCTCTGCAGTCAAATATCCAGTACAGGTGCCACCTGCAAGACCCTCCCTCAGAGGCACTGACAAGAGGACCTCTGCTTTCTGCATGAGCAACTTTGGACTTGCAATGCCGTGGGAATCAGGAGAGCCCTGCTCTGCCCAAGGTCTGGGGACAATGTCCACAGGGAAGCTTCTTCTCTCTCCGCCTCCAGCACCTCTTGCCAGCACTCACTGCATTATAGCCTTCGAACCTCCTTTGTGCAGAAAAGCCATTTACAAATCCCTGGAAGCTAATGATACAAAAGACCATTAGCACTTAAATAAAGGCAAGTTCTAGAACCTCCACAGCCAAAATGAAAGTAAATAATGACAGAGGGGGAGTCGGGACTCTGCTTGCCGGGGAGTTTGCAAAGCTTGTAAACAAACTGTGCTCTAAGATTCCGAGTTGGGGCCTGGGCCATGGGTACCAATTAATCAGCCCCTGCTCTGCATACGAACTCATCAGCAGGGCCCTTGGGGAGATGCAGCTGGCTGACCGCCCTATCTGGAGTTCACCTGAGGCTGAAATAAAGAGCTAATCCCTAGAAGAACACAGGACTCCCTCTCGTGTCTTTTGGAAGCAATGACTTCACGCCATTAGCAGCATGAAGCTGACAGCTGGTGTTTATGGGCAAGTCACCCAACCCAGCTTGTGGACTTGAGCAGAACACAACCAGCTAGTCATGTTCCATGCACTCCCTGCTCCGCTGAGGCCAGTCACTTCTTTTCTGTGGCAGTTTTTAGAGAAGACCCCATGTCATAACCTGAAAATCTGCTCCCTGAGGGCAGGTGCAAAGCCTCATTTTCTCCCCAACTGTTTGTATCTACTCTTTAGCCCAGGATGTAGTAGGTGCTCATTAAATATCTGTCACTGAGGAAATGAGCCCATTGGCCAGTGTTCACCACAGCAGTGGCCTCCAAGGACCCTTTCCAGGTCTCAGGTGGACAAAAAGGGAGCTGGGTCAGGGGACAGGTCAGGCATCAGCGCAGATTGCCACTCACAAGCATATGCCTGTGAGTCATATCATTCGTTTTGCGTTGTGTCTAAGGCAAAAGGAAAGAGGAACCTGGAAAGATATGTTGCCAGTGATTCCCATCACGCCTGAGCAGCGAGACAGGAAGGTGCAGGACCACAGGAGGAAATGGCCGTGACCTACGCTCGGAAAGCCGGGCAGGCCAGCAGAGTGGATCAGGAGGGACGGTGAGCGACCGCAAGGTCAGAGGAACGGGCTGCGCTCTCCGCACGAGGGAGATCAGCAAGCAAACCAGGAGCTCACAGATTACAAACAGGTGAGCAGCTGCTGTAGCGTAACGGGGAGCGGAGGGGCCTGCAGCCCAGTACACAGCAGACTCACACTCCGCCCAATCTGCACTGCGAGATTTAAAACACACCAAACACAAGACGTGCGCACAGCTGGCAGGCCGACTGCTGTGTTAAGCTTGCTTGTCTTTTTATTCCGAATCCCTGACATCTGGGGTCTTGCTGACCCTGGAGGCGCTGTCCCTCCGGGGCTGGCTGCTTCCTACCTTACAGGCAAACCAGCCAATCTCGAGCGTGTGACCTTTAGGCAATGCCTCCCTGCCAGACTCTCACACTCTGGGCCACCATCCACCTGCCCTAATGCCCCCAGGCCAAATACCAGAACAGTGGGGACCATCCAAATATCCCAGAGTCCAGTGAAATTATGCAAACTGGCCAATCAGCCTGCTGACCTTCTTATCAACGAAATCACAATAAAGGCTCCTGCCCATGATTTGCCCTGACAGCACCCTAGTGCACCCCTACGTGCCCCTTCCTTGTAGGAACTACAAGCTCCCTTTTCAACAACAAAGGTCTCCCGGGCTGTTGGTCTTACTAGACTTGAATGATTATAAAACCTACATTTCTCGGACACCTATAGATGACAGTCAGTGGTCCATGACTGCTCATCCCCCTATTGAATCCCAACACCGAACATGGTCCCAGCACACTGCAGACAATCAAATATGAACAAATGGATGGATGGATGGATGGGCAGATGGGTGGGTGGATGGATGGGTAGATGGATGGATGGAGGGGTGGACAAGTAGGTGGATGGATGGATGGATGGATGGATGGGTGGACGGGTGGGTGCATGGACAGATGGGTGGATGGGTGGGTGGATGGATGGGTGGATGAATGGATGGGTGGAGGATAGATGGATGATGGGCAGATAGGTGGATGGGTGCGTGGATGGATGGGTAGATGGATGGATGGGCAGATGGGTGGATTGACGGGTAGATGAATGGACAGATGAGTGGTTGGGTGGGTGGATGGATGGATGGGTGGGTGGGTAGATGCATGGTGGATGGATGGATGGATGATGGGCGGATAGGTGGGTGGATGGATGGGTGGATAGATGGACAGGTGGGTGGTGGCATGGATGGATAACAGATGGATAGACATAAGGATGAAAGTGAAGGGCTGAAGAGAAGCATGTATTGGGTCTCGCAGACTCCCTACACTTTTTCAGTCTGCCTTTTGTGACTGCGTCTGGAAACTGAATTCTGTATGTGCCTCAGTTCTGTGACTGGCACAGATGCAGGTGGTCAGGCAGGAGCAAGCCTGTCCTTGGTAGACAATCTTCTGGGTAGCTGGCCATTTCCTTTATCTAGGGCTTTATAAAAAGATCATCATCTAGAAGAGTCTCGAGCCCAGTGGTAAAAGAGGCAAGTCAGAGGGAGGTCCCCAGCCCACCTCCCTTCTCTGCCCACAGAACACTGTCTAAAGGGAGCCGCCCACTGCCCCACCACCCCCTGCACCTGCCGTGGGCTCAGCTGCTTCCTGTACTCCGCCCAATCGAGCGAAACTGGGCCGCAGAACCTGTGCCGTCTCTCATCCTTACTCCTGAAAATGCACCCGTCTACTCTGTGTGGCTATGATGTTTCTCTGGTGGCAGGTCCCTTGAGTGTCCTCCTCAGGATCCCTGGCTCATTCCCACAGTCTAAGATGGGCAAAGAAGACAGAGGCAGGAGTCCACTTGGGGAAGCTGAGGCCCTGGAGAATCCGCACCTGCGGTCTCTGGTGGACACTCAGTTGGTTACTTGGTTCTCAGTGGCTAGTGGTTCCCCCAAGGCCACCCTCCCCAGGCCCAAGATGGAAGGACTGCACCCAACCATAGAGGATGGTACAACCGGGCTAGGGAAGCTGGGCCACAGCCTGTTGGAAGCTCATCAGGGCCACAGGAGGAGACTGTGCCAACTGCCTTACCCAGAACAGACCCAGTTTCTGGCTTATAATGGGCATTATGTTAATTAAATTTTTAAATTCACATCCCCTTCTTTCTCCAAAATGTCCTGCTCGATAAATTCTACAGTCACCTCAACATCAGGGAATTTTGCAAAAGGGAGCACCTAAGTCAGGAGTCTTGCAAGCAACTGAGGCTGGTTACTGGGCACATCAGAGTTTAAGGCTTAGCAAACATGCTGGGGAAACAGCAGCCAGCCCTGCAGATGGCAGGGACATCAACTTCAGGAAACAAGCCTGACCCGGGATGCTGGTAGGCTCCCCTATAAAGGAGGAATTCCCTGGGCTGGCAGGTACTGCCAAGCCAGCCGGGCTCCATTCATAGCCTCTCCATCTAGAAGAGCAGACGCAGGCACACTTCTCCCTGGTTATAGCCTCAAGCCAGAATTAAGAAGTCCAGCAAGGCAGGCGCAGAGGGGAAAGGGTTGCAATCTGTCCCCACGTGGGATATGGGAGAAGGGGGACATCCCCGCCAACTCCATTCTCAGCACACGCCTGTGCCATGATCCTGGTGAGCACCACCTGGAGTTGGCCCCGGCACCCTGAACAATTTCCCATTTGTCTTTCCTCCTTCCTGGTTGAGTGAGATCCTGTTTCTGTTGAGACGAGCTATTTATCCGTGTGGCATGAAATGTCACGGATTGCGAGCAAAACCAGGACCAACCCACGCACGAGAAATAATAACCCTTTGCTGCTGCTCACACACGACTCCCCAAATCTTCAGGCTGTTGAGTGACTCAGTTTCTTTGTCCAGCACTGAACTTGCTCTCGAGAAGTATTTCACTCAGAAGGCAGCTGGAGACAACAGCTCCGGCAGCCTGATGTCAGAGGATTCGTGTCTGAGTTAATTCACAAGTGAATTTGGGGACACGCGCAGCCCCAGAGAGGCAGGGCAAAGATTTACAAGGTAAAGTGGCTGCGGGTTTCACCTTGTGGCCTCACATTAAGTTTAATCAAGCTACTAACCATCCCAAGTGTCCAGAGTGGAAGGAATCTCTGCTTATTTTGTGAACTGAAACATCAAAGCTATTTTTTTTTATGTAAGATTAGCCATCATGCAAAACTTAGGGGTCAAGCAGTTAATAAAACACACACATCCCATTGAAGGGTTTTGTACATTTCAGTCTTTGCATGTAACCAAGCAACGGTGACCCCGCACAGTCCTGAGTTAGCCCCCTGCGTTGCGAAGGCGGCGGTCCTGGCCCTTCTGGGCTCATGTGTTGTAAATTCTGGAAGCTCGCTTAGCTGCAGTTTGAGCATCGGGTTCACCTTCCTCCTCTTCCTCGGTTCGCTTATATTTTAAAAACAAGTCAGACTTTAAGAAGCGACTGTAGCTGTCATACTTCATGAGGCTGAAGATCTAAGGAGGAAAGAAAAAGAGGCTGAAGGCTGCAGCTAATCCAGGCCATGAATCATCCTATCAAATATTTATTAAATACCTACCTTGTGCCAAGGAATACAGACACTGTACCAAAAAAAAAAAAAATACACCAAGAAAGCTAAAGTAAGGCACGCGCTAGCCAAGGCAGATTTCCCGGCCATTATGCAATCATTTCAATGGAACATATAGCTTAGAAAGTCACATGAACAGATGTAACTTTATTTTCCATGGAAGTCTAGATTCATGCAGCACTGATTTATATCCTCATATCAAAAGGTCCTTTAAGAATTGCCCCTATAGCCAGGAGAGGTGGCACACATCTGTAATCCCAGCAACTTGGGAGGCTGAGGCAGGAGGACTGCAAGTTCAAAGCCAGCCTCAGCAACTTATTGAGGCCCTAAGCAACTCAGCGAGACCCTGTCTCAAAATAAAATATAAAAAGGGCTGGGGCTGTAACTCCGTGTTTAATACCCCTGGCTTTAATCCCCAGTACAAAAAACAAAAAACAAAAAAAAAAAACAAGGAAAAATTGCCACTGAATTTGGATAGATAATACGGAAATGCAGTTCTCCAAGAACTGGAGGTAGCAGGACAGTCCCCTGCACCCACTCCCCCCAATCCCATGCTACCTGACCTCTGCCCACTCACCTACAACATGGGTCAGGAAAGGAAGCAAAACGGAGTGCATTTTCCTGCCATGGGGACAATCTCTTCTTGAGAAACCCCTCAACCCTTCGTTTCTCTGCCTCATCTGTCAACTTTCAGGACACTCAAGGGCTAAGCATCCCCAGGGCACCCAGGTGCCCTCCCTTTGGGCCCCAACACAGGCTCCAACAAGTGGAAATTTCAGAGGTACCTAGAACGTTGTTGCTCACTGCCAGGCGAGGTTGTCAAGTGAGTGGTAAAATCCTGACATCTGTCAAACCCACCCTCTCTCAACACACACAACTGTGTAAACTAAACATCTGCTGGATTCTGAGACCTTAGAACATCTACGTGGGGAGTGGGAGGTGCCTCGGGAGAGAACTGGAACCTTCGACCTTCATACCTTCATTTCCCCAAGTTGGCTGCAAGCCAGACACTCCGGTCATTCTGCAGGACTGCAGCCCACCCAGGTCGTTCTACAGCAAGTGCAGCCCACCCGGGTCATTCCGCAGCAAGTATAGCCCACCCAGGTCATTCCGCAGCAAGTATAGCCCACCCGGGTCATTTCGCAGCAAGTATAGCCCACCCGGGTCATTCCGCAGCAAGTGCAGCCCACACCAGGAAGGTCCAAGGTTTTCTTTAAACTGTTCAGCTGGTGTCTGCCCTTCCTCTGGTGCTCTCTTCCTCCTTGCCCAAGCTCTCTGGAGCAGATGTCTGTTCAGTAGCAACCTTGTAATCCTACATGTGATTATGATTTGCTGAGGTTTGGAGAAGCTATTAAAAAAATCCCAGAAAATGCAAAAATCCTAGCCAAGGATGACTCTTGAGATAGGAATGCATTACCCTTTCACGGCCTCCCACAAATGTGCTAAGCAGGTGTCCCATCCCTCACCACCTGCACTGTTCAGCCTTGCCAGGCACAGGGCCCATGGAAGAAACTTCTAGATGCCCACCAGCTCAAAGTCCAGAACAGATGCTCAAAGTGTGATGAATGGAACCAGCTTTGTGAGGCCCTGCAGCCCGCACCCCCCACGCCGCCAGATCCATAGCAAATGGGACCCACCACTCAGGGCAGGATGCGGCATGACCTACGTCTCGTCTGAAGTCTCTGTGTGTGGGAGAGGAACATCCTGTTTGCCTATAGTGGCTCTGAAGCTCAGACTTCAAAGGAGAAAAGAAAAAGGCTGCTCTGGAGGCACCCAGGGCTGGAGGATGGGGAGGCAGGAGGCTGCTGCACAGGGGTCTGCCAGGAGATCCCACGCTGCCCTCCACTGTGCCAGCCCAACAGGAAGGAGCTATGAACTATTTAAAAAGAGCCTGAGGGCCACTCCCTGCCCTGGCAGGTGTGAAATGCCCCAGCAAGCCCAGAAGTCCTTCAGGCTGAGGCTGCCTGCCCTGGGGCCCCACCACCTCCAAGTGGCACAAAGGGACCTCACCAGGAGGCAGCTGCGGCCATCAGGCCCAGATTTTTAAAAAGAAAGAATATGGCTTCCACTGGCCTCATCCTTCTGTCTGAGCAGCCTGGTGGCTCTACGCAGGGTCCACAGCCAGCTTCCCATTCCCACCAGTAAAGGCCCCCCAGGCACTGGCTTGGGACCATGTGAGAGGATGCAGATGACGCCTAAAACTTGATCCCAAGAAAATGGCCAGAGGCCAGTACCCAGCTACAGAACACACCTTTATTTATCTTAGGGCAAAAGCCATGAAAGGATCCAATAAATGTTTCCCTTTACCATGAGCGACTAGAAATGGCCCTGTATGCACAGAGGAGGCTGGTGAGGTGAGCACAGCCAGGCCCAGCCACAGGCCAGTGCTGGTGCCCTCTCTGGTGACACCCTCAAGGACCCTGACTTCACAGAGGAGGAAATGGATGGGGGCTTAGGGCTTAGTACTTAGCCCGATGGTGAGTGTATTGGTCAGCGCTGGCTGCTGTAACAAGTACCACATAGTTCTGGAGGCCAGAAATCCAAGATCAAGGTGCCAGTAGGGCCAGCTTCTTTTGGAGCTTCTCTCCCTGGCTTGTAGATGGCCATCTCTGTGTCTTCACACAGTCTGCCCCCATGCTTGTCTGGGTTCGAATTGCCTCTTCTTATAAGGACACCAGATGGACTGGATGAGGGTCCACCCTATGACCTCATTTAACTTAATTACGCCCTCTTAGAGGACTTCTCCAAGTACTGTTGCATGCTGAAGGAACAGGGGTAGGACTTCAACATATGAACAGGGGGCAGGGGCACAATTCAGCAGTGAGCAAGGGATGGCAGGGATGCAAACCCTGGCAGGCTGGCTCCCCGGCCCACACCACCAGGGCCACACTACCATGCCTTCGGCCGAGTACCCAGTCATCAAAAATGAGATCTTCAGAGAGCTGAGCTTGGAACACTGCCTATAAATGTTAGATGACTGAATATTAAATACTAATGACATGAAATGTAAAATCAGTGATCCCTGGGGCTGGAGCAGTGGCTCAGCAGTTAGAGCGCTTGCCTGGCATGTGCAAGGACCCGGGTTTGAACCCCAGCACCACATCACAACTAAGTATTGGAGAAACAAAGACCAGATGAAAAAATAAATTGATATTCTCTCTTTAAAATAAATAAATAAATAAAATGGCCCCAAATATGTTCAACAGTGGGCTTGTGTGCCAAAGAGGGAAATAAAGTACCCTGAAATGTCAGGAACAGGTTGAAGAGTGTCCCCCAGATTTATGCCCACCTGGAACCTCAAAATGTGAATATTTGGAAACAGGGCGGGTTAAGATGTCAAGATGAACTCATGCTGCATCCAAGGACTGGTGTCCTCTTCAGAAGAGGACACATGAGAGACACAGAGGGATGTGGCTGAGTGAAGGCGGGCAGAGATCTGGGAGCTGCAGCCAGGGCATCTGCAAGCTGGAAAAGATGGGGGATGACCCGGGACTTCAGCCTTCCAGCCTCCTGAGCCGCAAGCAGCTGCTGCTCCAAGCCATGCGGGTTGTGGAACCTGGTTACAAACGGCCTGGGGACCCTGTGGAGGCAGCTTATCAACCTCCTCTCGCTCCTGCTCAAACACAGAAAATGAGCTGCCTGCCCGGTGGAACTGTGGCCACCGCCTGACCATGATAAGAAGGGGGGATATAAATCTGGCATGAAACTCGAGGTGGGTGGAGCAGAGCTAGTGTGAAGCAGAGAATTCGAGTGGGCAGCCGAGCGGGTTTCTGCGTGTTCCTTCCCCCTGCCCCCGGCCAAGACAGCGTGGCTTACCACGGTTCCAAGTGCTGGCAGCTCTACCTACATCTGGGAGCCGCACACCTACAACGTAAACTTCAGCACCACTGCCTGGGGATCCAGCCCTGCAGGCTGTGGAGCACAGCCTCCCCGCCCAAGCGTGACTCTGCACCGGGTCTTCCAGCACGGGGTCTCTAGTCCACCAGGCACCACGCCCAGCCCAAATCTCAGCCAGCGCAGTGACTGACTAGGATTTGTCCTTCTGCTAGGAAAAATCCCCACGGTGCTCCAAGCTGACTCTGCCATGGAAGCACAGCCCCCACCCAGAACGGGGCTCAGAGCCTCACCACTGCTCCCTTTCACTGTACGTCAAGCCTAATACATATTTTAAAACCTCTCAGAAGACAAGTACATCAGAAGACTTCAATGAAAAATGCAAAACCCTCTGCCAGGTTACGTCAACCCACACAAGGAGGAAAAAATCATCCTTCAACGCAACCAAGGCTTTTCAGATGCGATTCCATATTTGCTGTGAGAATTTGGGCTAGTTTTTGTATGCTAATTGCTGAAAGGCAGCGACAAGCAGTTACAGCTTTGGAATGTGTCCTCTTTACCCCAAACCTAGACTACAGACATGCTTTCCTATCCATGTGGGCAGACAGGAAGTAGAAAGGAAGGAAGCCCCTCTACCTCAGCCTGGCATGATTTTTTTTTCTTAAACAGAGAGAGGGACAGTGAGAAAGAGAGAAAGAGAGAGAGAATCAATTTTATTTAGTTTTTCATGTGGCTTTTGTTGCTCTGACACTTGGTTGTGTACGTGGTGCAGGGGTCCGAACCCGATCCTTGTGCATGCCAGGCAAGCACTGTGACCACTGAGCCACTGCTCCAGCCCCAGCCCTGGCATGGTTGACAGAACCAGTGGGGATCTCAAGGTTGCACAGGAAAGGCACAAAAGGGACCTCAGATGCAGGCCAGGCTCCCCCATGTGAGGTGGAAGCAGGGTGCAGGGTGCAGTAGGAGGTCACAAGCAGACCCAGCAAAAGAGGAGACAGTCGGCTCAGGTCAGCCCTGGTCCCGAAGCGCAGGGCCGGCCACACGGGGAAGGTTGTCGTGTAGGACACACTCCTCATGGGTAGACATGCCTGCCAGAGATGGACCCTGTGCCAGGGATGGGAGCGCAACTCCAGAAGGAGGCTGGACTCGAACAGGGTCAGAGACCCCTGCGAGAAGCGCAATCCGCCCCCCGCCTGCAGGACCAGGCCATGTGCGTGGGGCGCATCCTCCACCTTTTCCAGGCATCCGAGATACTCAAGTTCCACGCTCAATGACAAGTCAGGCTGTTACTTGGAGAGAAGGCATTTTATTTTTGCCTTCCACCTCGTCCCTTAATACTTCTAGAAAAACCTAGAAGTATTTCAAATACTGTCCTTCCTGCCCCACCTCTCACGAGGCTCCTTTCCTTGCATTTGAGCGAAGAATCACAACCTGCCCTCTCCAGCCAAGCATGGTTCGATCCTGCACCCAGCTCAGCCGAGAAGCAGGTCAAGCAGGGTCAAGGTCCTGCTTGGAGCAAGGGAAAATGGCCCCCCAAGTGACCCCACTAGGCCAGGCAGCCCCTCCCACCCCCTTCAGCTCCACCCCTCCCTACTGATGTCAAAAAGGAGCTGTTCTCACTTCTTGGGGTCTAGGGAAATTCAGAGAAATGACACTGCCCAGAAGGGCCCCGTTCTAGGTTCTTTTCTGTGTCAAGATGTGGCTGTGCACGCTGACCGTTCACCGAAGACTTTGAAGTGTCTTCTTCAGCATTCGAGGTGAGCCAGCCCTCCCGTCTATAGCATGGTTCCTAAAGCCCCATGGCAACCTGGCAGCCCACCAGGGAAACCTACGTACAGGGGTGGGGTCCCCCAAGTTTGCGGGAGAAGACGCCCCCCTGCCCCCCGCAGCCTCCAGACCTGCGCTGTCCTGCTACTCGGCCCGAAGCGAGGGTCAAAAGCTACCATTGGCGGTGACCCAGACCCGTCTGCCGCTACCAGTCTCACTGGATTCCAGAGGGAAAAGCCGCTGCTGTGTGCTGGAATTCAAACCAGAGGCCCCGGAAAAGAGAGCTGCGCAGCCGGTGCTGAGAAACGTGCGGGAGCAGAATTGGGTTTCACACTTTCCCCATGGTTCAACCTGGAGGCCTGGGCCGACTGCAGTGCTCCAATACCTAAATTCTGGGAGCAGGATAACAGGGCAGACAACCTAATGGACTTCCCACTGCAGCAGGGGAGGCAAGAGGCAGGGCCTGGAGGGTTTAACTTTGCACTCGGACCCCCCTGGGTTGTGCCAACTTTTCAAGACAGTGTGCCAACGTAACAATTCGAGCTCACTTTAAAAGTTCATTTGTTTTGAAACCCCAGCGACACAGTAGCAAGAAGATTCAGGTGAGTGCTCATGGCTGCTCCTGGGCAGCCTCATCTGTGGAGTTCCAGCCATGCGGGTTAGCAGGACACATGTGACGGGGCCCGCAGAAGCTGTCCCTTACACTGTGGCTGATGGAAATGCTCAAGAACCAGCCGGGGCTGGAGGGAGGGATGGACGCGACAGCCGGGGAGAGGACTGTGGGAAAGGAAAGCGGGGTTGGGGTGGGATGGGTCACTAACCGCCAACACAGCGCTGCACAGCGGTCAGTCGTGAAGGGAAGACGGTGCCCCAGAGGGGAGGGAAAAGATAAGACCCCAAAGGCGGGAAAGAGTGGTGCTTCACATAGAATGGTCCCCATGGGGCCAGCATTGTGACTGGAAGTGCAGGTAGCCAGGGTTCCTGGGCTCGGGGTCAGCTGCCACAACAATGAGCGGGGCATGGTGGCCCTCCCTTGTCAGTGAACTAACTCCCGTGCAGGCCGAGGTGCCAGGTCCCTCCTTCCACAAAATGATTTACAGTCAAACAGAAGCACGCGCCAAGGCATCAAGGGAACTGAAGAGGCTTAGTCTTGACAGCTTCCTGGAACTCGCCAAGGTATCAAAAACTGACGAGGAGCCTGGTGCAGCCGAGCACACCTTGGCCCAGCGGCTTAGGAGGCTGAAGCAGGAGGACTACAAGTTGAAGGCCAGCCTCAGCAATTTAGAGAGGCCCGAGCAACTTAGTGAGACCCTGACTCAAAATAAAAAAATAAAAAGGGCTGGGGATGTGGCTCAGTGGTTAAGCACCCATGGGTTCAATCCTTGGTACCTAAAACAAAACCAACCAAAACAAAAAAGCAATGTGGACATTATTTGCTGCTGTTCAGGGGGACTTGAGGCTTAGGGAGGGAAAGGGTTGTGTTCTTCCACAGGTGTAGAAGTCACGCGGAGCCAGGGTCACACGACCGACTTATGGACCAGAGAAATCTGCGTCTTGGGGGTCATTCTGCACACGGTAGGAGGTTAAGCAGCAGCCCTGCCTCTGTCCATGACACTCCAACAGCACCCATGTCCCAGCTGTGACAACTGACCTCCAGACACTGACCCAAATCAGCAAAATCACCCCCGGTTAAGAACCATACTCAGGCTGAAGCAGTGGCTCAGTGGTTACGGCGCTTGCCTGGCATGCGCAAGTACGCGAGTTTGAACCCCAGCACCATGTACATAACAAAGTATCCAAGGAATGAGGGTCACATGAAAAACTAAATAAACATTGCTTCTCTCTCTCTCTCACTGTCCCCTCTTCCTTAAAAAAAAAAAAATACTCATGTGGAGTTCAGCTTTCTGTGACGCTGCAGAAGGCACACAGGGTGACTGTCATGAAGGGCTGGCTGCACCCCAGGCACAGCAGCAAGCACCTCACAGACAGGATGGCACAGCACCTCGCAACCACCTTACTGGGTCCCCATTTCACAAACAAGGAGATCAAGGCACAGAGAGGAGATGCGTCTGGCCCAAGTTCACACAGCTACTAAATTCCCCAGTCGAAGAAGCTGGAGCAGAGGAGGTCAGATCCAAGGAGGTAAGGCCCTGACTCCCAGGGGCGACTTTAGGACTGAGGTATTAATGGTTGGTGCAGACTCCTCTGCAGCAATGCTCAAAGAGGCTGCAGTGTTTGCCAAAAGCCCCACGTTATAAATGGGGACACAGAAGCCACACGCAGAACCAGAGGCAGGGACTGGAGGCAGGTCTGGCCACCTCTTCCCTCTCCTGGTGCTGAGTGCCAACCTAAGACTCATGACGGTGAATCTGAGCTCAGAGGCTAGGAAGTCACAGGCTGGGGGTGGGGAGGAGGCCTGGGGTTCAGGTCATATGATCCAAACAATGAGCCTCAGTCAGGGGACCAAGGTTCATAGTTGACTTTCTAAAACCAGAAACAGCTCTCCACCGAGTCTCCTGCTCTCTATTGATCAGCTGGTGGGGCAGGATGGAGCCGATGGCACAGCCTTCAAGAGAATCAAACCTCTTAGTCCAACTGGCCCATCCTATAAATCACCACCATTCAAAATCCCCACAAGGAAACTGCACCCCAGGCCCTGATGGCCCAGCCCCTCCCGACACCACCTCCACCTCCATCACTCGCTACACCCAGCAGGCTGACTTCCAACAGGCCCTGCTGCATGCTCAGGACCCCTGGAAAGTCCTGCCACCCAGGTCTTCCCACCCTGCCCCGGCTGTCCCTCAGGCTCCTCCAGCGACCAGCAGACTGGGAGCAGCCCTGGCGCATCGTCTCTCTCTGCATTTCCTTCCTCACCCTGTCTATTCATGGATGGAGAGGAGCGATTTCCCTGCCGCACACGCTGTTCCTAGCTCAGTCCCTGCCTCAATCAACACAGGTAGCATAGGGGCCGGAGCAGTGGCTCGGTGGTTACGGCGCTTGCCTGGCGAGCACAAGTACGTGAGTTCAAGCCCCAGCACCCATGTACATAACGAAGTCTCAGAGGAACGAAAGCCACATGAAAAACTAAATAAAATTGATTCTTTCTCTCTCTCTCACTGTCCCACTTAAAAAAAAATAGGTAGCATAAAGGGACAAAGGAGAAAACACATCCGCAAACCAGGAAACCAGCCAGAGCCGGAGGACCTCTCGGCAGTGGAATTTCAAGAGAAAAAAAAAACCCCGCAGGAATCTGAAATTCACTGTCAGGACGGTGTCCAGGGCAGCCTTTGATCATGGGCTACAGTACCAAAGAGAGCCTGCGGCCCTGCCTCCTGGCTCCCCGGTCCCCAGCTTTGCCAGCACAGGGCTGGGCACACAGCGGGCCAGGTTCGTGAATTACATCAGACACTAACTGTCTGCTTACATGAACTTGCCCGGCAACCAAGATTTCAGCCCCCAAACTTCTCTTCAGCTGCTGCTTTTGGTGAAATGTTTATTGCAATGTGTGACCGATTCTTCACACAGTACACTAACCACAACTCTTTTTTTTTTTCTGGTACCAGGGATTGAACTCAGAGGCACTTTACCACTGAGCCACATCCCCAGACCTTTCTAATTTTTTTGAGACAAGGTCTTGCTAAGTTGCTGAGGCTGGCTTTGAACCTGTGATCCTCCTGCCTCAGCCTCCTGAGTTGCTGGAATTACAGGCATGCGCCACCCTGCGGCCATAATTTAACTTTTGCTTGATGGTTTGGGGTCATTAGGCTCACTGATCAAGTCACCTTCTGCAGCACAGGAGACCACAGCGTGGTGTGTGGCAGCGTGGGCTCCCACATACTCTGGCTCCTGATCGCTGTGCTGCGATTTTGCGTTGAGTATCATTTTCTGTCTCCCGGCTGGCTGCTAACCATCACTGCCCGCTATTCCATAACCTCGACAGGCACTTAAGAAAAGAACTCGGTAGAACTGTGTATAACCCAAGCGTTAGCAGGACCTGAACCAGAGCCATGAAGCGGTCCTTCAAATAGACGCCAGTGGTGCCCCACCAAGTCCTTGCCCTACCAGCAGCCCCAGAGCAGCGGAGCACTCCACACCATGAGGAGCTGACGCACCTGAGCCCCACTGGCGAGCAAGGACGGCAGCCTGCCTGGCAATTCCACCGCCAAGCCGAGCGGCACTCAGCAAAACCAAACCCACCGAGAGACTCTCTGGTTCCAGTCACATTGCCCTTTCCTTTAATCTTCTTCACTCAGGAAAACAGGACCCTCTAAGGGGTTTTGGGAGAAGAACTGTAGACAGGGATGAAACAAAAATTGTGGGGGGCACTGGTGATCGAATTGAGAGCTGCTTTGACACTGAGCCACATTCCTCGACCCATTTTTTGGTTTAGGGGAGGAGGATTTTGTTTTCCTTTCTAACAATTTTTAAAAATTTTTGAGACAGGGCCTCACCAAGTCGCTCAGGGCCTTGCTAAATTGCTGAGGCTGGCTTTGAACCTGCAATCCTCCTGCCTCAGCCTCCCGAGCTGCTGGGATTACAGGCATGCACTTCCCAGCCAGGCCCCTGAGAAGCAGTTTTCCAAAGTGAAACAGAATCCAGGGGCCCTTCCCAGCTCACGTCCCCAATCTAGTCCTCTGCCTCCGTGGGGTCCACATTCGTGGGTTCAACTAACCACAGAATGAAAAGATTCAGGTAACAAAACACATGTGTCCCCAACACATGCAGATGCTTCTTCTTGTCATGATTCCCTGAGAAAGTCAGCATGATGACATTACACAGAGCTCACACTGCATGTGTTACTGTGAGAGCGCTAGAGATGACGTAAGCACGCAGGAGGATTTGTCCGTCATTTGCAATAAGGGACGCAAGCATATGATTCTGGTGTCCTGGGGCCTCCTGGAGCCAACTGCTGAGAACATGAGGGATGGGACAGCTATGCCTGTTTTCATCCAGCTATGCCTTAGGAGGATAGTTAGAGTCTCTAATTTTTAAAAAGAGGATATAAACAGACTTTATTTACAATCAGCAGTCGAATCGCATTATACCACATTTGCTCTACATGCATTTGTGGATTTATAGTGGGAAAGACGGAACATCGACAGTCCAGATGTCATTTAGCAGTTATCTCCAGGCACGAATCGC
>PVKS010041946.1:0-15720 GCA_004027875.1 Aplodontia rufa
CCCCAGCCCATTTTTTTTTTTTAAAGAGAGAAGGACAGTGAGGGGCGGGGGGAGAAGAGAGAGAGAAAATCAATTTTTATTGAGTTTTTCACGTGGCTTTTGTTGCTCAGACTCGTAGTTGTGTACGTGGTGCTGGGGTTTGAACCTGTGTACTCCTGCATGCCAGGCAAGCACGGTAACCACTGAGGCACTGCTCTAGCCCCCTGGCCCATTTTTGTATTTTATTTTGAGACAGGGTCTCACGAAGCGGCTTAGAGCCCTGCTGAGTTGCTGAGGCTGGCCTTGAACTTGGGATCCCCCTGCCTCAGCCACCTGATTTGCTGGGATTAAAGGTGTGCGCTTCCACACCTGGCTCATTGCTTAGTTTCTTCAAGACATTCTGTTTTTGAACAAAGTGGAGAGTGTTGAAATGACTGGTGTAGGCTGGACTTTGGAATTCTCCCGTAGTTTTAGCTTCTGTGTGATGGGTTGATAATTGATGGGTCTACATTCTGGATGCCCCTAGTAAACCTTCCAAAGATTTTCAGTCCCATTCAATGAGTTCAGATACCGAATGTGCCATAATCCAGGTTCAGGGGAGTCCCCTGTGATGCTGAGGCCCGCTGTTGTGAACACTTACAGGCTGATTGAGGTCCCTGATGACCGGAGTTCTTCCTTTCTTGAACAGTGTCAGGAGATGTCATAGTCTTCATGAGTGATTTCCCGTGACATGTGACCTTTGCTCCTTGTGAATCACTTTTTTTATTTTTAAAAGAGAGAGAGAGAGAGAGAGAGAGAGAATCAACTTCATTTAGTTTTTCATGTGGCTTTCGTTGCTCCAACACTTCCTTGTGTACGTGGTGCTGGGGTTTGAACCCGCATCCCTGCTCATGCCAGGCAAGTGCCAAAAACCATTGAGCCACCGCTCCAGCCCGCCTTGTGAACCACTTTTGACCGAGCCTTTCAAAGTTCTTTTTTTATTAATGTACATATTTCAAAAAAATACTTTTGCTTCCTTCTGTAGAAAAGACTAAGCCCAAACTAACTGCTGGTTATAGTCCTGTCATCATTAGCATAAGGACTGCACGCAGTCTCCTACAATGACAGTTATAGGGACTAGATTACAATACTTGAGATATTGGGATATGTGGGTTTCTTTGACCCAAGGTAGGGTTGCAAGATAAAATGCAGGCTGCTTAGTTAAGTTTGAATTTTGAATGAACAATGAACATTTCTTTAAAGTCTGTTTTAATTGTTTTATTGATAAGTAAAATTGTGCGTATTTATAATGTGATCAAAATACTTGACAGGAACAGCTTAGTGGAAGGAAGGTTTATTTTGGGGGCTGAGTTTCAGAGGTTCAGTGTGCTCTGGGCCTGGGGTGAGGCAGAAGGGCCTGGAGGAGGAGAGCTGCTGAGCTCAGGGAAGTAGGGGACACAGAGAGCTAAGAGCCAGGGACCAGATATAGTCCAAGGTCTGCTTCCTCCAGCCACCCCGTGGTCCGTGTAGACGACTTGTCCATCAGATGGATTAATCCACTGCCAAGGTTACAGCGCTCATCTGTCTGCCCCTTTCCCCTCTGAACGGTCCTGCTTTGCCAAACCCAGGAGCTTTCCGGCAGATGAGAGAGCTCAGTCATAACGCTTTCAGCTTTTTTGAAATATATGCTACAGCAATTATCGGTAGTCACCTGTGGTGCAAGAGAACACCAGAACTTATTTTTCCTATCTGACTGTAACGTGGTGAGCAACCTTCTGCACTGAACCCTGTCTAAATATAATTATGCCCCGTGCAATGTTTTGGAAACACACTAAAAAAAGTATTCATTGTTTCCCTCTGCTTTAACTTGAAGTCCTCTACTTTTTTATTTGCTAAAAATGACACATCTACGGCCCTACAGTGTTTGCCTCCGGTAGCTGCGGAGCCACACTCTCCTACTGGGCTGTGTAATCCGGAGGGAGCCACCTGCTGACCCTCCCTAATTTATGACCTCAGGTGGTCAGAGGAGGAGGGAAACTCTTAGTTTTAGAGTTTTATGAATTATAGACTTTATTCCATAATGCTATCACAACTGTTGATGAAATGTCACTGAAAAGAAAATCAAATGCCAATGTGTTGATAAGTGTGTGTTAAGTGGTGGAGAAAACTCACCTGGATTAGCCTGGCTTCCCTTTGTGCGGGGCTTGCTATGTGCAGGCTTGTTCTCAATACCTTCCATGTAGCAGTTCATTGACTTCTCACAACAGCCCTATGAATTAGAGACAATAATCATTCTCTGTTTTTTCAGACTCAGAGGAATTAAGGAACTCGCCTAAGGTCACACAGCTCATCTGTGGTAGAGACAGGATTTAAACCTAAGCAATTTCTTTCCAGAGACTTAAGTCTTCATTGTTCAGTATATGTTTGTGATGAAGCCACTGAAACTTTTGGAAGGATTTCTTTTTCTATCAGGTCGGCTTAACAAACATATCTTAAAATAGGAATCTATTGATATTTATATTAAGGATTCCCTTAATTCTTTCGGAAGTGCAAACATATTTTATTGCAGCATGAATTTTCAAACTGAGTTCAAAATTATATTCATCTGTATAATTGCAAACTGATTGTGCATTGTTTGTGAAGATTGAAGTTCTTCCTGCTTCTGTGTCCCCCACTTTTTTTTTTTTTTTTTTCAGTGCTGGGGGTGGAACCCAGGGCCTCCTGCATGCTGGGCAAGTGCTCTACCACCGAGCCACACCCCCAGCCCAAGATGGGAAGTTCTTGATGGGTAAACGGAGCTGGGGAAAAAGTACTTTTAGTAGTTTTTCCTAGAGCCAAGAGTCATACTGGAGCATGAGGCCAAAAGAAAAGCGTGTGTCACGCTTACTAAAATATGAGCTCGTATTTCGAACTGAGTGGAAAAATTAATAAAGGCTCTACAATTAAAAAACATGACTATGGGGGCTGGAGCAGTAGCTTGGCAGTTAAGGTGCTTGCCCGGCATGCGCAAGTACACGGGTTTGAACCCAGCACCCACGTGCACAACTAAGTGTCGGAGCAACGAAGGCCATGTGAAAGACTTAATAAAAATTGATTCTCTCTGTCTGTCTCTCTCTCACTGTCCTTCTTTCTTAAAAAACAAAACAACAACAACAAAAACATGACTATGTACGCAGCCCTGCGTGGTCCATCATTCTGTTTGCTGGCTGTGGCCAGCCCTGTGCTGTCTTCACAGGTGTAAAAATAGTGGGGTGATTGGAAATGACAGTTCCTGATGCACAAAAATGCACGGTCACTGTGATGCAATCAGCTATAGCCTGTCTTTAAAAAAAAAAAACCCCTGAATATTTTGTTCATTGTGCGTTTTTTGGCAAAGAATTAGATTTTAAAGGATTGGATTAAAATACGCCTATTTTTATATTTTGCATATTATGTCATGTATTTTATTGTTGTTTCATTGCGTTCCTGAGTCTTTGGTGCCCCTTACATTTTGCACCCAGGGTGGGTGCCTTTTCATCTCACGCAGCCTTGGTTGCTCCGCTAAACTGCAGTCGTGAACCTTTGCCGTGATGGTGCTCTCTTCTTCACCCATGTGAGGCCATTTTTTTCTAAGAGCTCTGGATGCTTCTGAACTTGTTAATGCCAATGGATTCTCTGCTGGGAGAGATGAAACCATCTTTTTGTTGTTGTTGTTTATGAATTTTGTGGTGCTGGGGTTCGAACCCGGGGCCTTGTGCATGCTAGGCAAGTGCTTTACCACTGAGCTGCATGCCAGCCCATGAAACTTGTTTTTTGATCCTGATGATTTGATGTCTTGCCATGCTATTCTGAGCATTTTGGAGAGAAAAGGTGCTTTTGCCAAAATCACGGCTTGGTCTGGAGGCATGTGAATTTATGGTGTTCAGCCGAGCGTCTGTGCCACCTGAAGCCGTTCCACCTGACACTCGACCCACCCATTCTCTCTTCAGGGTGAACGGTGGGCTCAGCACATCCTCACGCTGACTGCATCCTTCAATATGGGTTTTGATGGTGACGCTGACGCTCTTATGATAGGAAGATAATACAGGCGGGTTACAAGCGGGACGTTGTTTGCCCATTGATATCTTGGGATACTCTTGGGAACTCAATGCATAATAACCAACTTGTTAGTCTGTTCTGAAGGTGAAACCGAAGTCCCCAGCACTGGTTCCGGGGCATACTACATTTTCACACGTCCTCATCCCCGTTGGAAGGCGTATGTCTGAGTTTCTGCATTGATCTCCTTTCTTCTGACGAATTCCTCAGGTGGCCTTGAGCACCCACCCTGAACTCACCATGGAGTCTGTGGCTGCCGTCGGGGAGTCTGTTCCGTGGGATCCGTCCTGATAGGTGTGCTCAGTTCTGGAAGGACACACACCTGAATTTGTGCGTGTGGCCTCCTCCTGACCATTAGGATGCAGCGAAGGTGGAGGGAGGCCAATCCTGTAATCAAGACTCCTTGTCTAAAACCGCGTCTTAGCAGACCGGGAAGGAAGCTTCCTTATTCGCCTGGAAGAAGCAGACAGTCCGTGCAGCAGCAGGTGGCAAGGGATGACTCCTGGGACATGAAGTTGTGCGTTGAGCCCACGTCCAAAGCCTCTGTATTGGGTGTTGGGTCGCAGTCGATGTGCCTGAGTGCGTAATCGAGGCCCCATATTAGTTTTGTTTTTTTATTTTTTAGAGAGAGAGAGGGACAGTAAGAGAAAAGAGAGAATCAATTTTATTTAGTTTTTCATTGCTTTGACACTTAGTTGTGTACGTGGTGCAGGGGCTTGAACCTGGGTCCTTGTGCATGCCAGGCAAGCACCATAACCACTGAGCCACTGCTGCAGCCCCCATCCACCCCTGCCCCGTATTAGTTTTAGGGATCACAAACTTGGCTGCTTAAAACAATACTCATAAACTCACAGTTGCCTTGGGTGGGAAGTTCAGGCACAGCTGACTGGTCCCCTGCTCAAGGTGACAGCCAAGCCCCAGCCGGGCTGCATTGCCATCTGAAGGTGGACAGGGGCGCCGTGCTTCTGACAGAAGCCGGTTTCATGTGATGGGCAGAATGCATTTCCTCCCAGCTGCCTACCCCGCGGCCCCAGCTTCTCACCACTGTTGGCAGGAAACCAACCCCATGTCCTGGAAGTTATCTCTTGTCCTGCTGCTGTGTGGCCCTCTTCCTACATGGCTGTTTGTCTCTTCCAGGCCAACAAGATGCTGAGATGCAGTTTTAGATGCAGTCTTTTTTTTTTTTTATTTTTTAAGAGAGGGAGGCACAGTGAGAGAAAGAATCAGTTTTATTTAGTTTTTCACGTGGCTTTCATTGCTCTGACACTTCGTTGTGTACATGGTGCTGGGGTTCGAACCCATGTCCTCGCGCATTCCAGGCAAGCGCTGTCACCGCTGAGCCACCGCTCCAGCCCCTAGATGGAGTCTTAACTTCAAGGATGGCATCCTGCCACCTTTGCCATGTTCTCATGGTTCGGGGGAAGTCCCATGCTCCACCCACGCTCAGGGCAAAGTTGTTTAGGAGGCCCTAACATCAGGGATGGATGTCACTGGCCTCTTAGACTGGGGCCTCCTGAAGCTGCCTTGAAGCGAACACACTGGTATTAGTGCAGGGCTTTGTAAGGACGGATTCTTGTTGGACTTATCTATAGCGCATTTCATGGCTGTGTCCCGCAGCGGGGTCTTCAGGGGAAGTTGCTGGAATATGTAGACTTTTTCTATGTGTGCATCACCTGCTAAGTAGCCACAGGTGCCAATCAGACTCCTAGCTGTTGAGATAATCTGTGTCAACCCCATGCAAGGGAGAGACTAAACGAAAGGAAGACCCTTCTGAGGCTGCTTTCCGTCTCCAGGCAGGAATTTGCTTTACCTGACCTTACCCGACCCTGACGAAGACAGGCGAAGAGACTAAGCAGCCTCACCACGCCCTTCTGCTCTTTTCCTAAAGTAGAAAAAAGTTCTTCCCTGGCCTCTGCTGAAGTGTGATTGCATTTGACTCTGTCCTGAGCAGCTTCTGGGGAGAACTGCACCCATCGGAATGCGTTCACAATCCCATCACCTGGGAATGGTGTTAGGTTGCTGGTGGAGTGTAACATGTGACTGTGTGTGTGCACTCACGCACGCATGCACACACACACCGTGTGCACAGCACACCGGCAGCCCTTTCTTGTGGGCGGCTCCATTCTCGAGCCAACTGAAACTCCTGCGGGGGTGTTTCCATAGGAGACTTCAAAATAAAACAATATTCTCAGCAATTTGGGGAACAGAGCCCATTGTATTTGTAGGGCATCTGTTGGGTGATTTCCGCCCTGTTCGTGATCTGGGTTCCCCAGGTTTCTTATCATTGCAAAGAGCTGGCTAGCACCCGAGACACCCAGCTCACATTTTCAACAAAACAGGAAAATCACCAGCCCGGCACTTATTTTTGTACCCACAGGGGATTTCCGCAGGGAGAGAATTTTCCTCCCCTCTGAAGGCCATTGCCACCTCAAGGGCATGTGTGCTCAGGCAGGTAACGGGGACAACACGAGGACAGAGAGAAGCCAGGAGGCAGCCCCTCGTCTGGGAATCGCAGGAGATGCCCGCCACACTCTGATGGTAGTTTTGGACCCTGCGAAGCTGCGGTGGTTCCTGGTCTGCCTTTCATACCCCCTGATGACGGAGGCTGCTGAGTAGACTGGAGCGCTGGCCTTTTCAAAGAAGGCGGATCTTACCTCAGCCCTGCTGGGTCCCGAGAGGCACCTTCTCCCCTTTTAGCACAGGGTGCTGGGTGTCTGGCTCTTCTTAGTCCACGCGTGTCTCCTTGGCATCCACGCCTTACTAGATTCCCCACTCTCCGCCCCTGCGTGTAATGTGGCCCGAAACTGGCACCTGCCTTGGCTTGGGAGATGGGTGTTAATGGCTTCTGATACCAAAGCATGAGTGCCCACCCCCTCCCCAAGTTGAGCACCTTCCCCTCTGACTTGGGCAAAGAGGTGGGGGGAGAGGTCTCCACGTCACACCCCCTGGCTGGGTGCCCCTTTGGCTGTGCTGCTGTCCAGGTGCAAATGCTGCAGGTCCTCAGCCTCAGAAGAGCCCCACCCTCAGTGCTGGGTGCTAGCAACACACCCAGTTCATCTAGGTGGACCGGAGTCCTCGGCTCAGCTCTTGGAGTGCTTGCCTGGCATGTGCGAGGACCCGGGTTTGAACCCCAGCACCACGTACACAACTAAGTGAGAAACAATTGCATAGAATGGATTCTCTCACTCTCTCCCTCTCTCTCTTAAAAAAAAAAATAAGCATGTGTATTTAAAATCTACATAATATAAATTCACTCTTTGATACTGTACAGTTTGATCCTTTCTAGAATATTTATAATCACTAAATTTATAGTATTTATAATATACATCACCACTAATTCCAGCGTATTTTCATCACCCTCAACAGTAACCTCACACCCGTACCCCAACCCTCCACCCCGTCATCAACCTCTAGCACTCGCTAGGCTACTTTCTGTGTTTGTGGCTTCACCTATTCTAGATGTTTCTTATAAATGAGATCATACCATATGTGGCTTTTTTTTTTTTTAAGAGAGGGACAGTGAGTGAGAGAGAATCAATTTTATTAAGGTTTTCATGTGGCTTTTGTTTCTCTACACTTTGTGTACGTGGTGCTGGGGTTTGAACCCGGGTCCTCGTGCATGCCAGGCAAGCACCGTACCCGCTGAGCCAGCGCTCCAGCCCCCATAGGTGGCCTTTTGCATTTGATTCTTTCCTCAGCACAGCATTTCCAGGGTCCGTGCTCCATGTGGCATGCGGCAGTGCTTCATTCCTTTCTACAGTCGACTGCTACCCAACCGGGTATGGATGTAGCCTTGTTTATCTGTTCCTCACCGGATGGGCGTTGTGCTGTTTCAGCTTGTTGGCTCTTACAACATTCATGCATAGGGTTTTGTATATGCTTTCCATCTGGGGGGATCTATAGGAGAAGAATTTTGGGGTCATGTGGCATCACTGTGTTTAACATTTCGAGGAACTGCCAGGCTGCTTCCCATCCCATCAGTATGTATGAGGTTCCAGTTTGCACCTTGCCAATCCTTGTTATTGAGTCTGGTTTTTTTTTTTTTTTTTTGTACTGAGGATTGAACTCAGGAGCACTTAACCATTGAGCTACATCCCCAGCCCGTTTATTTATTTATTTTTTTTTAGACAGGGTCTCGCTGAATGGCTTAGGGCCTCACTAAGTTGCTGAGGCTGGCTTTGAACTTGCGACCCTCCTGCCTCAGCCTCCTGAGCTGCTGAGATGATAGGCACGCGACACCATGTAGGTTTCTGTCTTTTTAATGATAGCTATCTTGGTGGGTGTGAAGTGGACTAGAAGTCTTTTTACAAATGCCAAGTGAAGCCTCCTTTCTAATTGGTATTATTATTATTATTGTGTTTGATTTTAATCTCCCTGGTTGAGTTGCATTTGCAGCCAGGTGTGAGAACCACTGAGCTAGGAGACTTCTTGTTCAAATGAAATAACTTAGTAAACCTTTACCAGGGGTGAGGGCAGCAAAGTACTCCCCTTGGGCACAAAGTCTAAAGGGGTAATGCTGCAAGCCAGTAACAAGCAATATTTTAATATGCAACATTTTAGTGCAATATTCAAAGTTCAAAATTAATGCAAAGCATTCATAATAAAAATAACATTTCATATAAAAATGGTTTGTGACCCAGAGCGTCTTCACTCCTGCTCTCCTTGTCCTAATGCCAATACCATTACATTCTGTCTTTTTTTTTTTTTTTTTTAAAGAGAGAAGGACAGTGAGAGAGAGAGAGAGAGAGAGAGAGACACGGAATCAATTTTTATTGAGTTTTTTGCATAGCTTTTGTTGCTCTGACACTTTGTTGTGTATGTGGATGCTGGGGTTTGAACCCGTGTACTTGTGCATGCCAGGCAAGTGCCATAACTGCCGAGCCACTGCTCCAGCCCTACATCCTGTCTTTAGTTGAAATTCTGTTTTCTTTGTGGATTTTTCTGGCGTTAATTTTAACTTCTTAAAATATTGTGTTATTTATCTTGATCACTGAGTGCCTCCTTAAGTTTTGCACCCAAGGTGAATTCTTCCCTCTCCTTACTCTTCCGCTGGCCCTGTCTCCACCAGATGCTGTCACAAGTAAGCACCTACTGTGTTCCAGACACTCAGAGGTGTCCTTTTTGGTACCCGATCTTACAGCAATCCACTTGAAGTAGGTGCAGAATCCTCAGTGGACAAATGAGGAGGATTCCAGGTTCAGGCAGATGATGTGACTTTACCCAAATCACACGGCCAGCGGGTGGTGAGTCTGGGCTTGGATTCAGGTCTTTGTGCTGATGCGTGATAGGCCTTGCAACTGCTGGGGGGCACAGCATTTTCAGGTTCACAGGCCTCATCCAACCCTGCAAATTACGAAGGGCGGATGATGTTGGTCCTCATCTGTAGACAAGAAATCTGAGCCTCAGTCACTAATCCTTTGGAGACTTGGTAATTTTTTTTTTTTTTTTGAAAAAGCTTTTGATTGTTCACATAGGATCTCATCTTGGTTCCCCTTTAAATTTCATTAGCAATTTATTTCCCTGACTTAGCAAATCCAGCTATATACGCTGTCTTCTGTTGATGCTAGGACAGGGATATGACAGCCACAGCCCTGCGCTGCAGTAGAGATGCAGTACTATTTATAAAAATTCACTTTACAAGTGACTTGTCATGAAATTGATTTTTTCCTACACAGCAGAGGTCAGCAAACTTTTCTATAAAGAGCCAGACAGTAAATATTTTAAGCTTTCTAGGTCATTTCAGTCTCTGTGGCAACTACTGAACTCTGCAGTTGTAGCATAAAAGTGGCCACAGGCAAAATGTAAATTAATGGTTGTAACTATTTTCCAATAAAACTTTATTTATAAAAACAGGCCAAGGGCCAGGGTTGGCCTTTGTGCAGTGAGTTAGCTGACTTCTGATATAATGGAAGGCATGCTTTTTCCCACAAGCTAGTGTGGAAAAAAAAAAAGCTTGGAAAATTCTTAAATTGGCCTTTGGAGATAGAATCTTAAAAGGCTGGAGACAAAAAATGAGATGCATTCTAAAATAAGAAATGGAAATATTGTGTTGTGAGAGTCATTCATTTGGGAAATGAAAAAGACAAAGATACTCCATTTGTTTTTCCCCCATTGTCTTAGGTATATTAAGACCGTTCTAATAAAGGAAATATGCTCTAGTGGATTGACCTAGAGGACTGAAAATTTAGGATGGCCGCCGGCTTTTTTCCCTGTCCTTTGCCTTCACTCTGCCCCGGACTTCTTGTGTGATCTTTGAACGATTTAACTTTTCCAAAGTGAGGGTGACAGTGCTTAACAAGGTGACGCTCAGGGAATCCAGCGTCCCTGTGAGGTAGAGGGTGTGGTGTTGCAATATTCCACTCTGAGACCTCCTTTTCCCATCTGCTGGAACCTAGGTCTCCTGCCTCCCAGTCCAAAGTGATTTCCATTACACTCAAGTATGATGCAAGATGTGGCAGAAAGATATCTCCTGGTGGATCTGAGTGGAAGAAAGAATTCTTTAGTTTGTGACTCCACAAACAACTTCAAATGCACTAAAATGGTACTGAATGAAGGATAGGAGGGAGGGGTCCCCACGTGATGTCAGTTGGGTGTGGAAGCCTGGATAAAATGCCCTTTCTGTGAACAGTTTCTGGAACCTACGAAAGGTTTTCACACACTAGAGGACATTTAAATAGATTGAAAATACAAGATTTAAAAGCAGTGTTTTTAGAAATTCTGAGGTTGGTCCCCTTCATCTGGAACTCAGTTTCATCACTTGTGCCATCATGGGAGAAACTTCACAGCAGAGATGCCACCCTGGTCTCCCCGGATGCGTCGCTGAGTGCTTATGTCTGTAGGCACCAACAGAGGCCAGAGAGCGTGCGGATCTTGTTTCGAGGTAGATCTACTTCCTAGCCTTTGGCTTGCGAGCTTGCGAGATTTGTATGGCAGAACTTTGAGCAACGCCCCTCCTCCTTAGGAGGAGCCTACATAAGTCCACCTGAGGACTCATGCTCATAAGGTGGAAGAAGCATGGCCTTTGCCTCTGTCGTGAGGAGGACCCAGCACAGGGCTTCTCAGAGTGTGATCCCTGCACCGGCAGCACCAGCAGCTGTCAGAATTGTAAAGCTGTGTCTCTGTCCCCAGACCTGCCAAGTCAGCGACTCTAGGGGCAGAGGAGTTTCTGACATATGCTCAAGTTTGAGAACCTGTGGCCTAGGAGAGGGCTGCTCAACCGCACTGCTCTGTTTTGGCCCAGGTAATTCTTGGTCAGGGGGACCGTCCTGTGCATCGGAGGACACAGAGTAGTTCCCCTTACCTCCAAATTGTGACAACTCAGAACGTTTCCAGACACTGTCCTTGGAGGACAGTTTCCCCTAGTTGAGAACCACTGCTCTAGGATAAGGCAGGTGCCCGGTATATGATAGGCTCTGAATGACAGGCGAACTTGATTCTGCAGTTAACCATCTGAATTGAAGCAGGGAAAAGGAGCAAGATGCAAGCCTTCTGCACTTTTTTGAGTGTGTAGCCCTGTGGCCCCAAGTCTCATTATTTAAAAATAGTCACAGCACTTAAACTTTCTAACAAAATTTTCCTTTGGGTTGAAGCTAAACGTGGAAAATCTCAGCCCCGGGGACCTGTGTTAATTTTCCCCTTAGAGCTAAGTAGCTCCACGTGGGGATTTCGGTGGAAAGTTTTAGGTGGCTGTAACTGCAGAGCTTGCTGCCCGACGCTGGGCCACGAGGTTGCTCCGCTTCACCTTGGCTTCCTCTCCCGTGGGAGCTGCGATGCTGTGCCCTCCAGACGCGGCTGCCCCATGCTGCTGAGAAGAACCGGAGGGAGCTGTTTCTCATGCCTGCCTTTCCCCTCCCCTGTGCATGTGACTGAGTCTGAAGAGACTCAGGGGTTATCATTTTTGGAGGTGGATGACCCAGGTTCTAATTCTAACTCTACCCCTCGCTTGCACAGGAGAGTCAGGGCGAGCCATTCAGTTATCTGATCATGCTTTAGTTTCTGTTTCTATAAAAGGGACCCTGATACCATTTTCTACATGGTGGTAACATGACATTTACCATTTGAAGTGGAGGTTTGGCCCGAAGCATTTTCTCACCATTGTACGGTGATCACCACCACCCATCTCCAGAACGGCCGGTGCCCATCACCCCGTATTGAACTTCTGTCCCCATGAATCACTAACTCCCTGATTGAGTCATTGTGGGCTGCCAGGGTGGCTTAAATAACATATTTCTCGCATCTCTAGATCTGCGATCAGGGTGGCAGGACCGTTGGGGTCTGGTGGGGGCTCGCTTCCTGGCTTGCGAATGGTTTCTCCCTGCTCCGTCCTCGTGGGGTGGAGAGTGAGTAAGCTCAGGTCTCTTCCTCTTCTTCTAAGAATGCTCATTCCATCATGGGGCTCATCCTCAGGACTCCAGCTAAACCTAACTGCCTCCAAATCCTCCATCTCTAATACCATCACACTGGGAGAGAGGACTTGGACATGCGGATCCGGGGAGAACGCGAACAATCAGTGCATAACACTCCTCCTTAGCCCCACTCCCTGCCTCCAATTACTTCCTGGCTCTGTGAACTGGAAATTCTAAGAACCTTCTGGAAGTGGAATTGTACAACATTTGTCCTTTTGGAGGGTGTAATTTTGATTGGTGGAGGCTTTATTTGTAGCACTGACCCTCTTGGGACATTCCTGGAAGCTTCATCCAGGGCTGTATCTGGCCGCCACTAAAAGTTCAGAAGCCTCTGGGGAAAACCCAAAAAGCAAACATCTAAATGAAAGCTGGAAAGCACTCAGCTTTACAGTTATCCTAACTGCACTTGCAGGTTTGCAGTAAGGACTCCAGATGATTCGCAGACAGAGACTGAAAATAAGGGAGGAGATGGTACTGCTTCCAAGCTTACGAGATTGTGGGCAGCGGAGGGGGCGGGGCGATTAGCAAACTAACAAGAGTGACAGTGTTGAAAGCATCTCCCTCTTGCTCTTTGGGAAAAGTAGCTTTGCATTGCTGTCTGCTGTCGCCAATCTCATTTCTAGGTTCCTGGCTGATGGCTGGAGTGGCCTGACTGTCGTGCTTGTAGCTCCGGTCACCAAACCCCTCTGCACAATCAAGATGACACTTTGTGCAGAGTCGAGGCCAGGAACCCTGGGTCAAGGTGGAAGCTGTAGCTTTTGTCCGTGGAGAAGTCCTTGCATGTCTTTATTCTTGCACGTCACTCATTCCTTCATGAATCCACCCTACGCTTTTAACTACTTCCCAAGTTCATCCCTGGGAGGACGCAAAGGAGACAGCCCCTGCTCTCAAGATGCTTACTGTCCGGCAGCAGAATTAAGAATCCTGACGTGCAAGGGAGTATATTTTAGCCGTCAAGAACTGCAGTGTTTGTGAAGTTTGGAGAGGAGATTGTACTTGGGGGTGGGGAAGAAAGAAGGCTTCCAGGGGAGAGAGAGAATCTTGCTTGGTGAGCAGGAGGTCAGAGGGCAGGGAGCTCCTTGCTCAGGCACCAAAGGACCTGGAGCCAAATCTTCAAACTTGAATGCATATCCGAATCTCCTTGTGAAACCAGTTCACGGAAAACCGATTGCTGGACCAAAACCAGGGTTCCGTTCAGTTCTTGTCTGATAGGTAAATAGGACTGGAAGATGTGATCAGTGCTATCAAGGAAAAGGACTTGTTGATAGGGGAGACAGGGAAGCACAAGGGTCTCATTTGTCTCTCCTGGAATGGACGTGACGTGTGAGGAGAGCTGTCCAGATGTGTGGCGTGAGGGCTCCAGGTGAAGGGGCTGGCATAGGCAAAGGCCCTGGGGCAGTGAGCTTGGTTTAGACGAATGTTGATGTGGACTTGGGTTAGGGGGTTGTGGGGTTCTGATGGGGTGGGGAGGGCAGAGCCTGGCAGCCAGGTGAGGTGCTGGGACTGCACCCCCACGTTCTGCAAATGAATGTTTGAGGCCACAGGCCAGGAAGGTCTTAGATGCCAGTCTCAGGACTGTGGGGCTTTGTCCCAGGTCACAGCAGGGTCTGAGTGGCAGACTGTCCATGCTCAGCTGGACAATGCCACCTCACTTGCCTGATGCACATTCAGAAAACCCTCAGACCCCCTGGGCAGTCCCCTTAATGAGCCTCCACTCGTATCTGGAAAGTAGGGAGAAGCAGGTGTGGTTTTGAGCGGATGGAGGAAGAAGCACTATGGGTAGAGCGTTTCCTCAGTGCTGTCCAATATGGTGGCCACCAGCTCTGCGTGGCTTTAAAGCTCGGTTAATCTTTTCCCACGTTTTACTGGTGCATCATAGTTGTACATAATGATGGGATTTGTTCTTAATATTTGTACATGCACACAATAAAATGATATAATTTGGCCGACATCCCCCAGCATTTCCCCTTCCTCCTCCCATCCCCAGTCCCTTTCTTCTGCTGATTTCCCTTTAATTTGTTTTTTTCATGACCTTTCCACTTTTTTTTTTTTTAAAGAGGAACAGTGAGAAAGAGAGGGAGAGAAAATCAATTTTATTTAGTTTTCACGTGGCCTTCGTTGCTCCGACACTTCGTTGTGTGTGTGGTGCTGGGGTTTGAACCCGCGTCCTCGCTCATGCCAGGCAAACGCCGTAACCGCTGAGCCACCGCTCCAGCCCCATGCTTCCAGTTTTTAGTGATTGTGTGGGATTATTTAATATCTTAGAGGTGCAAAGTGTGTGTGTGTGTGTGACAATTTCTTAATCCATTCCTGTAATGATGGACATCTGGGTTGATTCCATAATTTAAAACTAAATTAATTTAATTTACTTTTATTTTTTAAAGAGAGAGGGACAGTGTGAGAGAGACAGAGAGAAAGAATCAATTTTATTTAGTTTTTCACGTGGCTTTCGTTGCTCTGACACTTTGTTGTGCACATGGTGCTGGGGTTTGAACCGGCATCCTGGCACATGTCAGGCAAGCTCTGTCACCGCTGAGCCCTAAATTAAGTTTAAATAAAACTTTGAATTCAGCTCCCCAGTCACAGCACTGGCCACATTTCCCGTGCTCTGTTGCCCCATGTGGCCACAGATATCAAGCATCACCACCATCCCGGAAAGTTCTAGCAGACAGTGCCAGCTTAGGTGATCCATCCAGTGGTTAGTGAGACAGCCAGATGGGACCCTGATCTCCTGGGCAGCTCCCAGGTGGAACTCATTTTGCCCCAGACCTCTCCTTGCCTGTGGTGGCCCCTTGGGCTGTAGTGTTTGTTTGCTTTCGGGGCAGCAGCCAGGGTGCTCACGCCCCAGCCCCAGCCCCAGCCCCAGCCCTTGCCCCAGCCCCAGCCCCAGCCCCAGCCCCAGCCCCAGCCGCCTGGCTGGTGTTTGCTTCTCAGTGTGGCCCTGTGGCTAGGAGTCCAGGTGCAGCGCCTAGGCCTTCAGATGGGTCTCCTGTCCAGCCAAGCTGAGACTGAGATGTAAACTTACATGGGATCCCTTTGCCATCTCCCCCATCCATATGCCCTCTCACGGTAATGCGGGAATTTTTTTTTAAATATTTTTTTATTTATTATTATTTTTTTGAACAACCTTACAAGATTTTAACAAAATAATATAAAATGTGTATAAAATGTGTAAATATTCTGGATATTGCAATTATCTCCAGGAGTGCCCCCCCCAATTACCCTCCCTTATCCCTCCCTTCCCTTTCCCTTTATAACTCTAAAAAAAGGTATTAGATTGTAA
>PVKS010041947.1:0-15720 GCA_004027875.1 Aplodontia rufa
ATGAATAATGTCCAAAAATCAACTCATATATAACACCTCGTCCTTTACTTCAAACAAAGTCTCAAGGAATTAAGAAGTTCTAAAAATCACTTTTATAATTTAGTGGGTAAAATGTTTTGAATACCAGACTTAGACTCAAATTCATGGAATTCATATCCCAGGACCATCATTTATTCTGAAAATTCACTTCATTGTTCAAGAATTGTTTGCCCCTATAAAAGACCAACAATGAAATAAAAGAGTATATGCAAAAGTGGTTTATATAAAACAATTATGTTGTCATTTTTCCATTAATGAAACTACTTGCCAATATACAAATCTACAAGATTTTCTATAAGAGATATGTATTTTTATATATTCTGCATGTTTTTCCTTAAAGAATAAATGGTCAAGCTGTGATCGAAAGATCAATATTGCCCCCAAATGTCTATGTCCAAATCCCTAGAACCTGTGAACATATTACCTTGCTTGGCAAAAGAAACTTTGCAGATGTGATTAAATTAAGGATTTTGACATATGAAAATCATCCCAGATTTTGTACATGGTGCTGCATGGATCCTTAAAATGAAAAAAAGAGGTGAATAGGAGAATCAGAGTCAGACAAGCAGATGTAAAGATGGAAGCAGATCAGAGTAATGCGATTGCTGGCTTTGAAGACAGAAGAGCACAGAAACAAAACAATGCAGTCAGCTTCCAGAAGGTAAAAAATTGTATAGAGGAGACAGAATCTTTCCTAGAGCCTCCAGAAAAGAACGCAGATTTACCAACCTTGATTTAGTTCTGTAAGACTTGTCTGACTTCTGACTTCCATGACATCAAAATAATAAAGCTTTGTTGTTTAATCTAATAAGTATGTGATGATTTGTTACAGCAGTAAGCTAATATAAATACCATGGGAAAAACGTAGTTGGGTTAAAATCACAGAACTGTGCAACTCTAAGTCTAGTTCTCATTTTTAAAGTAAGAAAATTAAACTAAACTGATCCTTCCAGTCCTAGCTTTCCTGTGTACTTATATGAATATACCAGAATGAATCTCACCACCATGTACATCCCAGGACACTAATTTAAAAACAAACTATAATATTGTTCTAATAGAGAAGGGCCAAATGGTTTCATATGTGGAAGCTAGAGTAAAATCCAAGACAGATTGAAAGTTAGCTAAGGTCAAAATAACCTCAACATAGGTGAATTTTTACATCAGCAAGGGGAACCATAACTATGAAGCTAGGGGGAGAAGAAAGGGGCACAGGGAAGTGAGGGAGAGATTGGGGGTGCTATCAATGCAGTTGGAGGGCGGTATTAGGGGGGTTATCAATGCAGCTAGGAACCCTCGCACCCATGAGAAGCCCCATAGCACATAGGTGGGCAAAGAAGATCAGAAAACTCAAAATTAGTACACTTGTATAGGCTTAGCTCTCTATAACATGGGGGTAAAGTATGGGAGACATGGGAGCAGGGAGTAGTTAAAGCGGGGAGACCCTAGACTGGGATCAGCCTTAACTTACTATGTCAATATCCATATATGCATGAATATGTAACAATTCCCTCCAATATGCAAGACTGTGTTGAACAAATAAAAAAACTATAAGTAAATAGCAGAAAGATCAGTAGAGTAGAGGGAAGGGAACAGATGGAGAGAGGAGGGGAAGTACTGGGGATGGATTAAAACAAATTATATTCCAAGATTTTATCATTTCATTATGTCAAAATGAATATTAATGTTATATATAACTAAAAAGAAACAATAGAAAATAAATTTATAAAATTTAGGTTGCCTCCATTTCTAAAATACTTTAATTAAATATAATAACTTCCTTCTCTATCTTCATCATTCCATCTCCTCCTCCCTGGATCAAAAAGAATTCTTTCCCTTCATTTATATTTTATTATTCAGGAAGAAGGTAATTCCTTATGCTAATGGGTTTGGTAGAAACTACTCTGGGATAATGAGGACCACTTACTGTGATAAGCCATGTCAGCTGCTTTACTTCACTGACAATAAGTAAGGACCTTTTCTTGCCCACTCCAATTTTCTCCGAGTTCTATTTTACAGGTCTCAAAACACACAGGCCAAAGTTATATAGGAATTCAGTATGAAGTCAAGGTCCCTAAAGAGTAGTTAGTTTCCTTGGGCAAATATATGTAAAAATGTCCTCATCAAGATGATTCTTTTAAAGACTGTCTTCAGCTATAAAATTTTTAAAATTCGTGATTTGTCATTCCTAATTATAAATGAAGGAATTTATAAGAATAGATGTTTTCTCAGAATGATATACTAAGATATTCAACTTTGAGCCAAAAGGGTGAGCGAAACCACACATGATGACAACATCCAGCAGCTAAAACGTTTATTTGTATTTTCCTCAACTCTAAGTTTTAATACTCTTGAGTTCCAGAAATAAAATGATAGGAGGATTAAGGATTAAATCTTTGAACATCAAAATTTATACCAATAGTAAAAATCAGTTATTCATATTTTAAAATGTTTACATTGAAGCTTTAGCAGTGGCTCAGTGGTTGGAGAGCTTGCCTGGCATGTGCAAGGCTCCAGATTCAAATCCTAGCACCACATACACAACTAAGAGAGAAACCAAGGCCAAATGAAAAAAAAAAAAAGTTGATTTTCTCTTTCCTTTTTCTCTCCTCCTCTTTTTCCCTCTCTCCCTCTCTTTAAAAAATATTTGTTTTTATTTTTCAATTCAAAGCAAACATAATATAATCACACTCATGAAAGGAGGCTACATAAGCTGTACCTTTAAGATGATCCTGCAATTCCACTTCTAGTTATATACTCCAAACACCTGAAAACAAATATTCAAACAAATTCTTCTATGTGAATATTCAGAACAGCACTATTTGCAATAGTCAAAATGGAGGAAAAACTGAATTATCCATCAACAAAGAAATGGATAAAAAATATAGTGTATCTATAGAATGAATATTATCCAGCCATAAAAATAAAACATGGATGAAGTTCAAAAACATACTAGGTGAAAAAAAAAACAGACAAATATCATAGTTTAGGATTCCACTTATATGAAATACCATAATAAGTAAATTCATAGAGATGGAAAGCAGATGAGTGGTTGCCAGAGAATAGTGGAGGGAAATGAGGAGTAACCTAATACAACATTTACTTTGGGGGTGATACAAATGAATCATAATTAGGTAATCATTACAGAGCATCTAAACATGCTAAATGCCACAGAATTATTTGGAAGTTTTTAGCTTTATTGGATATAACTGACAAATAAGAACAGTATAAAAAAGGAATTGCTGGGAAATTATATTGACTGAATGATATTGTTATATTATACACATATAAAATATGCAACAACAAATTTCACCATTATCTACAACTATAATGCACCAATAAAATAGGGGGGAAAGAACTTTATACATTTAAGGTGTTCAATGTAATGTTTTCATGAGTGTATGTATCTCCCCACAATCAAATTTAATAACATATCTATAACCTTGCATTATTACCTTTCTCCTCTTCATTCTGCCAGCATTTAAGATCTGCTCTCTTAGCAAATTTCAAGTATTGTTCACTATAGCACCATGCTGTACACTAGATCTCTAGGACTTCTTCATCTTGTATAAGTGAAACTTTGTAACCCAAACACTGCTTACCCTTTTGTTCCTCTCTGGTTCTATAAAATTGATTATTTTAGATCCTACATAGAAATGGGATCATTCAGCAATGGCCTTTACTTGCCTTGCTTATATCACATAGCATTATATCCTGCAGGCTCATCCATGTTGTTGTACATGGAAACATTCCCTTCTTTTTTAAAGGCTGAATAGGGTTGGTAAAGTACTTGCATAGCATGTGCAAGACCCTGGGTTTGAGACCCAGCAAAAGTGGGGCAGGGGAGGGAGAGAGAAAAGAAGAAAGAAAAAGAAAGAGAAAGCAAGCAAGCAAAGCAGGCAGGCTGGCAGGCTGAATAATATTCTTCTGTATGTGCATCTCCCTTTATCTATTTCTCAAGAAAAGTGTAAAGTCACAGTATAATAGATGCCACATTAAGAAAAAAATATTCCCAGTGAAAGGAAGTCCAATAGAAGATGGAGAAGGGAGAGGGTAGGCAGGATGTGAGGGAAAAGGCGGAGAGAAAAGGAGGGATCATGAAACAAAATTGATTTCCATACATGCATGAGTTTGTTAGGATGAACCCAACTACTATGTATAACCATAAAGTTTTAATAAAAAATACAAAATTACAAGAAAGGTCAAAAGGTTCATTACAAACAATTATATGCTAACACATTAGGTAACCTAGAAAGCACAGATAAATTCCTAGAATTATAAAACCTATCAAGATGGAATCATGAAGAAACACAAATACTAAACAGACCAATAACAAGAAGTTTGAATCAGTAATCAAAAATCTCCAATGAGGAAAAGCCCAGAAGCATATGGATTCACATGTGAATTCAACTTTACATTCAAAGAATTATTGTCCCAAAAAAATAGAGCTTGTTTTATTCTTTAACTATCACTGTGGTATCAAAACCAAAGATACCACAAGAAAAGAAAATGACAGGATAATATCCCTAATGAAAATGGATACAAAAATTCTCAACAAAATATTAACAACTTGAGTTTATTTGCATAATACAAAGATGATACACTATGACCCAGGGGAATTTATTAGTAGGATGCAAGGAGGTTTGACATATACAAATCAATATACCACATTACAATGAAAAACAAATAAAAAACATTGAAATCAGAAAGAAGTAACATTGTTTGCAAATGACATGATCATATATGTAGAAAATTCTAAAGACAAAAAAGTTAGGAATAATATGTTCAACAAAGTTGCAAGATAAAAATCAACACACAAAATCACATCATTTCTACACCCTAACAATGAATTATCTGGAAATCAAAGAAAAAAAGCAATCCCATTTATAATACCAACAAAATATAAAGTATTTAGGAATAAACTTAGGATTTGACAGATAAATACACTAAAATGAAAACCACTGATAAAGAAGCTAAAGAAAACAGATGCATAGACATCGTGTGTTCACAGATCACAAGAATTAATTTTGTTAAAATATCCCTACTAAGAGAGATTACTAGAAACAAGAAAGGAACAGGGGTGAAGAGGAGGGCAAAGGTAAGAATATGGGAAATTAGTATGATCAATATATGGTATATGCATGCTTGGAAATATCACAGTGAATCCCATTAACTTGTACAACTAAAAAAGTTTAATTAAACTTCAAAGTATAGTTCCCCCCCAAAAAAATCTCTATTACTCAAAATGATCTACAATTTCAACACAATCCCTATCAAAATTCTATTCAAATTTTCATAGAAATAGGAAAAAAAATTCTAAAACATGCATTTGGAACCACCGAAGGCCTGAATAACCACAGAACCCTTGATAAAGTTGAACAAAGTTGAAGGCATCAGACTTCCTAAGCTCAAAATAGTAAACAAAACAGTGTGTTTAGGGCATAAAAAACAGGGATATAGGGCTCAGTGGTAGAATGCTTGAATATCATGCATGAGGACTAGGGTTTGATCCCTAAAACCACAACAAGAAAGGCATATAGACCAATGGAACACATTCACAAGACCAGAAATAAATCCACACATTTACAATGGTGCTAAGAATAGAAAATAAAAGTTCCCCCATTACATAGTGTTGAGAATACAGAATGTCTACATGAAGAAAGAAATTAGACCTTATTTCATGCAATATACAAAAATCAACTCAAATGGATGAAAGGTCTAAATATAAATCCTAAAATGGTAAAATTACTAAAAGAAAGCACAGGGAAACAGCATCTTGGCATTAGTAGTAGTGATTTTTTTTAATATGACACTAAAATAATAGGCAAAAAAAGCAAATACAAGCAAACAGGACTACATCAAACTAAAAACTTCTGTACAGCAAAGCAAATAATTCAGAGAGGAAAAATTGCAACTTATAAAACCAAATAAAAATTTTCAAGCCACTTAAATGATAAGATGTTGATATGTGAAATGTATAAGGAATTCATATAGTTTAATTTAAAAAATTTAAAAATGTTACAACTTAATAGGAAAAAAATTTTTAAATCCTAAATAAGTATTTCATAAAAGAAGACACACAAATGATAGAGATCTTAAAATAAGCTCAGCATGACTAATGATCAGGAAAATGCAAAGCAAAACTATAATGAGAAATCCCAACTCACATTTGTTAGAATGACTATCATCAAAAACATAAAACATTTGGGGAAGTTGGGGGGAAAGGGGAAACTTGTACACTACTGGATGGCAGGAAAACTTGTACAGCCATTATGGGAAACAATACGAAGGTGACTCAAAAAATGTAATAATATAACTGCCATATGATCCAGCAATCCCACTTTGGAATACATACCTAAAGGAAAGGAAATCAATATCTGAAAGAGAGAATTGCATTTCCATGTCCACTGCAGAGTTATTCACAATAGTCATGATATGGAAACAGACACTGAATGGTACATTTTAAGATGTTTATTTCTATGCTATACATATTTCATTTCAATTTTAAAATGAAACTGAATTCCTTTGTTGTCATCCCTCTCATAATGCAGACTATAGTTAACTTTTAGGTTTAATCTAAGATTAAATAAAACCATGTATTTGCAGTTCTTGACACACAGCAGTAAACTAGAAAACTAAAACTTCTCTTCTCTACACATTTTTTCCTCTATGGACAACTATAACTTTTTTTTTCAGAGAGAGGGACAGTGAGTGAGAGAGAGAGTCAAATTTTTTTTAGTTTTTCATGTGGCTATCATTGCTCTGACATTTCATTGTATACGTGGTGCTGGGGATTGAACTCACTTCCTTGCCAGGCAAACCTCAAAACCACTGAGCCACCGCTCCAGCCCAGGACAAATGCAGCTTTAGAATAACAATTTGTAAATAAGCAGTAAACAACAAAGGAGGAAGAAAAGGAGATAGAAGAAGAGGATATGACATTGTTATGCAAGTTCCAAATTTATCCTGAGCAAGTGGTCAGTTTTTTTTTTTAAGTTGGCAACACACATAGTCCCATGGACATTATGCATATGTCAGTATTGTTCACACTAAAATTATCTATCAATAAGAGATTGGTTAGATAAGTTAAGGCACACTGATTCAATAAGACTATTACATAATCATTAAAAGAATGATATAAAGTTGTATTTAATGACACATATAGTTGTGTGTGCTATAATGGAGGGAAAGTAGAAGCTATTTTTAAAATTGTACATAGTATCCCTTTTATAAAGCGTATAAACCCATGGAACAGGACTTAAAATTTGTAACAAAATATAAACATTCTAAAATGCTGGTATTAATACTGCATAATATGATTATAGTAGAAAAGCCAATAAATTTATATTTTTCCACATATATATTTCCATACACATGGAAAATTATGTGATACATTTAATAACATACCTTTTACAATATCAAACATAATATAAAATTGTTTGGCGTTTATAAGTAATATAATTTATATGTGCTCCCCTTCATATTTGATATATGATTTTATAAATGAATTACACTTATAAGTCAGAATTTTCCTGTCAGAAATAAATATACCATTTTTAGCAGGCAAATAATAAATATGCCATATTATTGATTTCTAAAAATATCACCTAGCTTCCTCATATCAAAATAATAAAAAGTCTCATTATATAATTGATAGAGGAGTATCAATCTGTCACTACGTATAAAAACAAGAAACAAGTCAGGATCCAAGTCCTTAAACCTGCAAAATGCTAATAAAATTCTCTAAAAGCAGTACAAGCCCTCAAGAGAAGGTAAATCCTAAGTAATTTTTCTGGATATGCATACAAACAGTAAAATAATATTGCAAAGTGCAGCCCATTAATATGAACATTTAAATCTTCCTCTTTCCAGATTGTTTAATCTGTGATGAAGCTGACAACCTCTGGAAGATCACAGAGGTAGATAAATAGAGATGTGACTTTTTTTTATTATCTAGTTCTGGTTTTTATGTTTTTAAAGGAATATAAGAATGTTTTAAAATCACTTTAGTGACTACATTTACAGGATGAAGCAATGAAATGAAAATGTGGTAGATTAAAAGTTATGTGTGGTGAAGTCATTATCACTTAAGGTTCCTCAGCCATCAAAAATTGCCATTAATAATGAAATGAGCTGTAATTGTTCCCTTCTATCAAAGCACTGTGTTTAACAATAACTATTAGTGATTCAAAATGTAGTAGGACATTACATAAAGTCAGCTATACTTAAGCAACTAATGAATGAATTTAGTTACCATAGTATACCCTTACTAAATGAAGTACAAGGCTTTGGGACTTGGATTGGCCCCAAAATGTATTCCGCATCATGAAGAGTATAATTGATTCAATGTAAGTACCAATGTCTATACATTTGTTCTTATATGATTTCTAATTATTTTGTATATGGCTGTGTTCCTCAAGAAAACTAAGTTTGTCAAGGGCAAGTCCCCTTTTATATACTTCTTTTTACTCCCCTCCCCTCCAATACTGCCTTCCTTATTTCCCCACAAAATTCTCCACAATAGTTAGCAAAATTCTGTCCATATGATATGTATTGTGCTCAATGCTTTATGTTTTATACTATATTAAACTAATATAGATGTCATTTATACTATTTGTAATATTACATTCCATGTATTATATCGGGGTCTATATATATCAGCTCTGGTTAAACAGTGAGAAGATAGAAACAACAATTAGGTCTTATAATGCTGCTTCTCCCATCCTAACAGCGATGCCTATTTATTCCAATCTATTGGTACTTGGCAAATACACATGGAATGGCTGACACGGCTAAGCAACCATTACATGAAGTTAGAGAAATAATGAGAGTCAAAAACCGTGCAATAAGGATGCCCTGAATATATACTTGAACATTATTATGGAACATGGAAGGATTAGCAGCAACACATATTCAGTATAGGCTATAGAAAGGGATAAAGGGATGACCCATTTAAAGTCCATGATTACAAAAGGAAGAAACATAAGACAACTATAAACTGCTACTATTATAGCAGAATTATCTGCAATGAATGTTGGCATATTATTAAAGTTAGATGGCTAGTATTTTCAGATATACCTCATGCATACCTACTACTAAAAATAATATGTCCATCTTCCTATAAATTTATATTATTACTTACAAATTGCTCTATATATACCAACCAGGCTACTTTTTCTTTGTGCTGTGTACAAAAATTAAAATGAAAAAATTATTTATTTTAAATTCATATTGAGAGGCACAATGACCTGGTGATTTAGATATATAAAGTGTGTATACATGATATGAAAATAGAGCTGAATATTTTTCATATTGAATGGGTAAATTTAGCCTAAAATTCAAATTCTTTATAAATCTTGTAAACTCTATAAACTCATGTACTTTCTAACTTTAAAAAGGGAAAACTGTTTTGAAAATTTTTTTGCTTTAAGCTATTAAGGCATAAATCTAATTTAACCCAAGGGAAAAATGCAAAAATTCTAAAGTGGTTATTTTTTAAAAATAAATATATCTCTCAGAAGACCATATTTCCACAATCAAAATTAGGACACATAACTCAGACTGCAGGTAAAGAATTAGGTGAAAATCAGGACAGTTAAAATGAATCTAGGATAAATGGTCACTGCACCATTTTATCTTAGTGAACACAACTGATAGATAAAATATTCCTCCCTCAAAATATTTTGTTGACACAAAGTCAATAATGAAAAAAGAACCATGTAGTTGTTTTCATCACTATATCCTGAGAATTTATTCTCATTCATGACACATAGAAGACATTTAATTTACATTGCTTCATTAAGTGAATGGAGAAGGAGGGCCAGGGGGAGAGGGAAAGATAGATGGAGGGGAAGAATAGTGAGAGAGGGAGAGAATATAAGATATTTCCATAATACAGGCAAATACCTTGAACAAAAGGAGGGATATGAATAGTGTTTTTTTTTTTAATTTTACTGAGCCCTCAAAATAATGAAGAAAATACAGTCATTATAAAAGAAGAAAATAAATGGGGGCTGGTGCCATGGCTCAGAGGTTAGTGCACTCGCCTGGCATACGGGAGTATGCAAGTTCAAACTCCAGCATCACATACACATGACGTTTCAGAGCAGCAAAGGCCACATGAAAAACTGAACAAAAAAATTGATTCTTTCTTTCACTGTCTTTCTCTCTTAAAAAATAACTAGAAAAAAAGGCTAGAGTAGCTGACTAAATGAAATAAGCTTCCATTTAGTTTGAGGAATCAATACAATTTTTTAAGAGACAGAGAATTAATTTCTACTTTTTCATTTGGTTTTAATTTTCCTCCACTTAGTGGTGTATGCGGTGTTGGTGATCCAACTTGGGTCTTCACGAATGCCAAGCAAGTGCTATAAATGCTGAGCCGGCACTCCAACCCAGCCTACAATTTTTAAAGTAATTTTTTTTTAACAAAATGAGCACCTTCTATGCTGTCAAAATGAAATTCAAAAGAATGATTTGGTTCAGTGTTAATCTAATGCAATGCACCTTCAATACATGAAAGTAAGCCTGTGCTTCTTGTTTATGACTCAGGAAAATAGAGTTTCATTCGATCATACAACTAAAGATGGAAGTCCATCACATATGTTGAAAACTGAGACTACACAGGGCAAAGCTCCAACCTGCCAGTGAAATAAATAGCATCCATCCTTAGAGCCAATATCAGCCCAGACAATCTAAGAAATAGGTATATTCATTTACTCATTCCTATATTCAATACCAAGAATCTGCAATGCCACAGGCACTCCTAGAGTGGTGTGGGGAAGACTTGGTCAATAAGTCATGGATCATTAGTTAATAACACCCCATCCCAACATTCCCCTATCAGGGGTCCAGTGCATGCAAGCTACTCAGCTCTTTTCTTTTCAGAGGAGGGAGGGAGGGAGGGAGGGAGGGGAGAGGGGGAGAGAGGAAAGGAGAGAAAGAGGGACGGAATCATTTTTATTCTTTCAACTGGCCTTTGTTTCTCGGACACTTAGTTGTATATGTGGTTCTGGGGCTCTAACCAAGGTCCTCAAACATGCCAGGCAAGCACTCCAACTGCTTCAGCCCCTGCTCAGCTCTTTCTAACCCAAGAGGAAATTATTCCCTTCCAACTAAGATATTTGCCACTGTCCATGCTATCCCCTCAAGCAGTATTGGCCCATTAAGAGAGTACCTTAGAAATGAGGAAGGAAAAATCCCATTGCAATAAATATTTTTTAAAGGGACTGAAATGAGGAGGTCCAAGCAGGACCCTGAAAATAAGGCTTCATTTCATGTGGACTGGAAGAGCCGGCAGGAAGGTATAACTGTTGTATTACCATCAGAAAGCAGGTGGTATATATGAGAAGCATGACACACAGCCAGGAAATAGAATTAATACAAGTTAGATAGGGTGCCAAGATTCTGTTCCAGAAAGTTAAGTAGACAGAAAGTAGGCAGATGAAAATTGGAGTGAACAGCATTGGTGGGCTCTGCTGTTAAAATCAGGGAAAAAAGAAGTAAAAGAGGAACCAAGAAGCCCCACACGGAATTGCTCCTAGTAGGTGGTCATTAAATTTTGGTTGGAGCATACCATTCCCATGGGGAAAGATATCAGCCCTCCCCTTTCAGCTTTTATCTTTTCATTCACTCATTTAGCATCTTTTAACTGAGTGATCAATAAGGTTATATCTCAATGGTAGCAAGACTCCCTTCATTTATCATGTTTAGTAGTCATAGAAAATATACTCTAATTTCATATTTCAAACATACCTTCCTTACCTCAATACATAAAACACATGGGAATGTGTCTAGTTTGAAAAGTTCAATTATAAGGTCTGAGGGATAACCTCAGTATCACAAACATTTAAAAGTGTAATTTGTCTTTGGAACTCTTCTTAATACCATCATACCACACAGTTACAAATGTTGATATTTAAACCTGTAGAGATTATGTTCTGTGCAGGAGAAAAAACACTATTGAATATAAATTATTTTCAGTAAGCAACAATGACTATAATTTTTCTTAGTTATAACAGAACATGTCAGAAGACGAAAATAGAGAAAAGCTAATCAAATTGCTTACAATTCTCATCCTGAGAAAGGTGAATCAATTTAACACTATGCTCTGAATACTATAAAACTCGTTTAGGAAGGCATTGGAAAATAAATAAATACCAGTACAGACCTACTGGTTTCAATTATAGTTTGTATTAAATTGGCTACTGAGAGAAAACAGTTCAGTAAGTTCAGTGTTCCTTCCACTGAAAAATGTCCACATACTAAAGATCTGTAGGATGGCCCAGATTCTAGTCTAGTATCTCTGGCAAAATAATTTACTAGAAAAAAAGAGGCTTTTTAAAAAATCTGTAGCCAAAATACATTTCTTTGCTGACTAGATAACATTAAGTTTCTATGGTTTATTCATGCCGATTCTCCTCTTGTTCAATGAATTTAGCGCAGACAGGGCTTCTGCAAGATTCTTATTACTATGCTACCCAGCTGGCTCAGAAATCCAGACATCTTTGTCATAATAGTTCTTTCATGGACACCATAGCCAATTGGAGAGAACTCTAATAAATTTCAACAGAGCTGTTAAGGAACACATGAGCATTGAACCACCAACCGTCTACCCTCACAATAGAAAAATCACAAAGGGCAAAATGTATTAGTGAATGCAGTCAGTAGCATTGTTCCATTAAACATGTTCATATCTTTTTGGCTGGCAAGTGTGTTGGGACATATTCTCTAATTTTGGTTCTGTTTAAATAGAAAAATACAACTAGGATATTCCTTTAAGTTAAGATAAACACAGGACCTCTCAGATTAAATCTTTATTATGGTTTCAAGGCATAATTCTAAATGAACATACCCTTTTGTGCTTTTGATTTATTTATTTATTTTTTTGAGAGAAAGACAGAGAGACAGAGAATCAATTTTTATTGAGTTTTTCACATGGCTTTCATTGCTCTGACAGTTGTGTACATGGGTGCTGGGGTTTGAACCCACATACTTGTACATGCCGGGTAAGCGCCATAACCCCCTAGCCACCGCTCCAGTCCCTTGATTTATTTGTTAATACTTTTCTGGTTTTTAATTGCTCCCTTTCAAGGACTATTCACTTAGAATTGTGACCACAGAGGTGAGCTGTAGATAGAGATGTAAATAGAAATAGAGATAAAGATATAGAGATATGTATATTTCTGTCTAAATATATTGTTAATAATGATCTGAATCATCTCAAACAGCATACAACTATCATTATGACATGACTGGCAATTAGAATATTTAGATTCACAAACATTAAAGGATGAGATAAATTCTATCTTTCAAAAGTTTTTATGAGTTATTTCTGAAAGGAATTTGTTTATATATGTGCTTTTGATTACTGATAACAAGACTCCATTTATCATGTCTAGTAGTCATATAAAACCTACTCTAATATTATACATATGCTTTCAATTGAGAGCAGTAACATTTAGAGAATTTAAGTTTAGATTTACTCAAGTTTATATTTTTAGAGAATGGTAGAGCTGTGGCTGTGATTCAGTTATCTTGATTCCAACGCCTGTTCTGATTGCATTACAATGTGAAGCTTTTCCTTAATTGAGTGCTAGGGACAATCTTGCTATATCATGAAAACTTTCAGGGTCTAAATAAACCTGGAACATTATATAACAGGTGCAGACTAAAGAAGGGACCCATTATTTCCCCAGTATGACACCTGAAGGCTGTCTTTCTTCTTAGCTTTGTTTTTAGTCAACAACTACATTTTCCCAAATTTCTCAGCCTTTAGGAACTAAAAGCCAATTTTAGGTGACTAAACAAAAAATCACAAGGTTCTGGTGGGTCACCTTATGTATTCATTGTGCCAATTCAATATACCAGAAACTTTAAATTTTAAAAGATTCTGCAATACATGAAGATTAACACACACTTTTCGTTTTGCTTTAAAGAGTAAGGTGACCAACTAATTCATTTGTCTGGGACGTTATTTGACTTAGCAATGAAAGTCTTACTTGAAAACCCAAAGACATGGAATGGCTGTTTTCCCTAATTTCGAAGGGGTTTTAAATTAGATTGGAGTGTACATGTAAATACTCAATTATAGTAGCAACAAAGTGCTTATAATAATCACATATTTAACATCAGTGGAAACAAATCAGATTTTCTACATGTGTCTAGGAAACTTTTGCACATTTATCCATCAATTCTATATTAGTATAAGTCTCTTAAAATTGTATCTTTTCTAGTCTCAGCAATATCTCCAAGCTCTATACATTTTCATTTTCTGCACTGAAATTAACTCAATTTATTATTTTCTCCATTCTTTTCACATTTTTAGTTATGTTGCTCTTCTTACACCATTTCCATTCATCTTCCAGCCATCTTCTTTAACATGCCATATCCCCTATTATATTTTCTTAATAAATTTCTGGCCCAAATTATGTAGAAGAAAGGCTTGGATAAAGTAGCACTCAAGAGATGGTTTGTTAAATGAATGACTCAGAATTTTGAATATCTGTGTTTACCTACAACATAGATAAAGTGTGTTGTACAAAGTCCATCTTTGTTCAACTTAATAGATGAGGGCAATTTTTATGAGTGTTTCCTGATTGTCAAGTATGTGTCAAATACTTAAGTTTTCTCATTTAATCCTCTTAACCACTGTGAGAGAAAGAATATTATGATTACCCTCCTTTTATAAAAATGCAAAACAGGCACAGAAAAGTTAAGTAACCAGATCACTGGTATAAGAGAAATTCATAGTTCACTCAAGTTCTGTGTCTGTTTTACAAAAAAAAAAATCCTATGATTTTATTATGCTAGCCCTAGTCCACAGTATATATACTGAACACCTTCGTAACTGAAGAATAACACAAGAGTCAATAATTATTTTCCAAAGCAAATATGTGTCAGCACAAGTTCAACTAGGAGAAACAGAGTGCTCCAAGAATTGGATGCACATGGCTATTTGAAATCTAGGACTAGAAATTTATGACATTATATCATCCAAGACTCATATCAATAATCCAAATCACATTTATTGCCTACATTTATATGCACATGGTCTACAAATTTGGGACACAAAATTTAACAAGAAAAGAGTTCTTTTGGATTCTCAGGCTTGTATCCAGTTGTATTACCAGTGAATCATTAGAAATAATCCCCTTTGGATATCACCACAGACCCATCCAAGATACAGAAGTTTATCAGAACCTATTTTGAAAATTTATACTCTGCCAAATTTGATAACCTGGAAGACATGGACAGGTTTTTGGACACACACGACATCCCCTCTTTAACACAGGAGGATACTGAAAATCTCAACCAACCAATCACAGAAAACGAAATTGAAGAAGTAATCAAAGCTCTCCCAAAAAAGAAAAGTCCAGGTCCCTATGGATATATGGCAGAATTCTACCAAGCCTTCACAGAAGAACTAACACCGATCCTCTTCAAGCTCTTCCAGGAAACTGATAGAGAGGGAACACTCCCAAAAACTTTCTATGAAGCAAACATTACACTGATTCCAAAGCCCAACAAAGACACATCAAAGAAAGAAAACTACAGACCAATTTCCCTGATGAACATGGATGCAAAAATCCTTAATAAAATTTTAGCTAATCGGATATAAAAGCACATTAAAAAGATAATCCATTAGGACCAAGTGGGCTTCATTCCAGGGAAACAAGGCTGGTT
>PVKS010041948.1:0-15723 GCA_004027875.1 Aplodontia rufa
AAAAAAAAAAAAAAAAAAAGAATCATCACTCAAGGAAGAGCAAGCGGTAGGAGCATCTGAGCATTCGAATGCTTGCGTCAGTCCCCTTGATTCCCAACTCCCACTTGAGCAGAGGCCCAGGTGCACACGCACTGGTTTTGCGGCTGAGCAGCACTGAGCTTGAGGCACACACTGCTTTTTGTCCCATTGGAGATGTCTCCCCTCCCTCAAGATGGCTTACTGCAAACACAACCCTAAGAAATGATCTGGTTTTAGGGGCCCTGCATGCACTTCACAAGACAAGCACGCAGAGAAATGTTTACCCATAGACAGATAAAAGAAAACTCACACCAAGGACACATCTCTGTGAAATCTGAAGACACTTGGAACAAAGAAAATGCCAGCTTTAAAGAGGAAGCAAATTAACATTAGAATTCTCAATAATAACTCTGAATGCTGGACAGTAATTAAGCAAGGCATTTAAATTTTTGAAGGAAAATAACTTTCAAACTAGAATTCCATACTTAGTCAAAGTGTTAATTCTTAGGAAAAGTTGAGCATTTTCAGAAAAGCAACTCTTGCACAATTTTCCTCTCATTTGCTATTATTGGAGGGTATATTCTTCCATAATAAATGAGTAAACTAGCCATTGGCACATGCCTGTAATCCCAGCATCATGGGAGGCTGAGGGAAGAGGATCACAAGTTCAAAGTCAGCCTCAGCAACTTAGTGAGGCCCTAGGCAACTTAGCAAGACTCTGTTTCAAAATTTAAAAAATGATTTAAAAAGGGGATTAGGGATGAGGCTCAATGGTTAAGAACTTCTGGGTTCAATCCCTGGTATGAATGAATGAATGGAGGAAACCAGGAAGGTGAGATGTGGAACCCAGGGGATAGAAGATCTAGCCCAAGAGAGAAGCAAAGAGGATGCTGAGGACCAGGATGAATAATCCAGGCGTGTGCTGGGGGAGGACTGGAGCAGATCAGAAGGCTCCAGGACAGATTTCCTCCAAAAGATGAAATGACTAGATGTTCAGATCTTAAGATAGTAAGTAACTGAAAGAAGACTTACACAATTTAGATCTTGGGGTTGAATTAGTGTGAAGTAGATAGAAAAGTGGTTTTTTAAAAAATTACTATTATCAACAGGGGACCAAAGGATTTCAGGAAAGGAAAAGCAGTCTCAGTGTGTGCAGTACATGCTGCAGCGTGATCCCAGATGATCCACACCCCTCACCCACTCAGTGATTCCCTCAGGAGCTGGGAGTGGCCTCATGGGTACCTTTTTTGGAATTTTCTCTCAACCTCAGGGAGTCTAGAGTCAAGCTTCCTCCCCCAGGAAAACCCCATGTAATGATTGGTCCACCTGGTACGAAGACCCTCCCTGTCTCAAGGTCAGGTAACTCTGCAGGTCTCTTGCCTCACAGACCTTCCTATGGGACCAGCTGAGACCCTGTGTGACTGAGTCACAGTTCAATTTCCCCTCTGCCCTATCCTGCCTCCTACGTCACAGTGCTGTGTCTCAATAAACACTGGACACAGACTCCACCTCAGGACCAGTGTCCTGGAGACCTGACCGAGGGCAGTGCCCCATGGTCTACGCTGTGAAGGACAGGCACAGTCGTCACCAGGGAAGCAGCAGTTATCCATCCAACCAAAGTTACAGCACAACACTATGGAGAGGGTGGGGAAAGGTGTGTGATGAGGTCAAAGGAGAGGCCGAGGAAAGAGGGCAAAGTCTACAGCTTCAACAGAAAAATTTTAGAATGAAAAAATCTAGAAGTAATACTATAAGCATCATTTAGAGATAAAGTAAATATCCAAAATACTGTTATAATAATTAGGCAGTAAGAAATACTGGGGAAGGGGCAAACTTAGAACTATTTGACTCTATAACATATATACACGTGTAACTTTACAAACTAAAAATTAATTTGAAAATGTTAAAAATGACCTCAGCAATTCAGGTTCTGAGAAATGGAATCCTTTTCTCTCATCTTTATTCAAAATTAATACAAAAGCCTAAAATGCCTTGCTGTCTTTCCGGGAACTTTGCACACAAGGAAGAGCAAAATCCTGCTTTCTAGGAAAGCAAAACATGGGAGGTTCTCGATTTTAGTGAGCTCTGCGTTCACTCTGAGCATGCAAGAGGGAGCCTCACAGAAAGACGGATGGAAGACTGGCAGGAAGCAAGGTCTGAGCTAGACGGTATGGTCTTCCCCCTTCACTCAAGTGGGGAGAAAATTTCAGGTAAGCGAAGAGGAGAGATTGCATTCATGGCTATCAGAGTCTATTCTTAGAGAAGGCGTAACATCCGGTCTGACTTTCAGATCTGTTCAAGCTTCATAAGTTCACTCCAAGTTTAGCACTGAAGCCCTCATTTCTAAAGCTCAAGTTCCCTTTTGGGGGTGGAATACATGATATCCTTGTTCAAGAAAAGCAGCCTCGTACACACAGCCCATAAAACTTGGACGTGGCAGGTTGCTTACCCGACGTGCTGATGAGTGAAGTGTAAATGAATTCGAAACATGTGGATGCAGGCCACCAGTGTGTGTGTGCAGGCAAAATAAAGAGGTGCTTGCTCGAAGCAGAGCCCCAGATTCAGGGTTGCAGCATTTGGTCTGGTGAATAATCCAGAAGCAGCCAGAGCCGCAGCAGGGACTGCATTATCCGTGTGGTATCCCTCCTGTTTATGACAAAGGATCTGCCTGCCTTTGGATTTCAAGTTCTGCACTAGACTCAGATTCCCCTTTAAACTGATTTCCCCAGACTGCATTTTCCAGGACAAAGTTATGGAAAACAAGATGAAGAGAATGCTTTCTGAAGAATGCTTCTTCAGAAATTTTAAAATGATTATGAAAAAGTCAGAAGAGAAGAGGGACGAGACTGTCTAATTCTCAGCTCTTCCTGTTCTGAAAGGGAAACTGTTTTGGGAGCATTCCATCACTGAAGCTTAAATGCAAAAACATACAGCTTATCAATAGCTTAACATCCCAAAGCTTCCACCCCACGCTTGCAACTATGCAACTTAAGCTTTGGAAGTTCACGTGCGGTGCCCTACTAAATCTTATTTAACTGACAGTCTTAATAGGCTTAGATATCAGGATTAGAAACAGTGAACAAAAACATCTTTTTTAAACCCTGAAAAATCACTGGCTCAATGTTCCATTTATGTCAAAATTCCTCCTAGCATTGCTCACGCTTAAACATAGTTCTGTTGGTAACACTCTGATTTAGTGGTTTTCAAACTTAAGCATACATCCGAATCACATGAGGGGCTTGTTAAAACAGATTGATGGACCTCATTCCCAGAGTTTCTGATTCAGGAGGTCTGTCCCAGAGCCTGAGAAACTGCATACCCATCAAGTTTCCAAGTGGCATCAGTGCTGCTGGTCTAGGAACCACACTTTGCAAACTTTTGCTCTAATTGATGCTAATGAACCTGGATGGACGAAGGATATCTACCTGGCAACCAGGTCACTAGTTGACACCCTGGGAATGCACTGCCAAAGCTGACATGCAAAATGATTTTCAGCTACCTAAATAAAAGATTACAGTTGTATATGTGCAAGTCAGCCAGCCAAGGCTATAGCTGGCCTTGCAAAGAGGAAATGCTTTGAGTTGATATGTACCACTGATACTCTGCAGAAATCAGAGAAAGGAACTCCTGTTTCCTTAGCATCTGCATTTGAATTCAGCTGCCTAACCCAGATCTAGCTTTTACAGTTTTTATATGTCTTCTGTTTATTGAGGACCTACTATATGCCAGACTCTTCCTCGCCTATGAGGATGAGCAAGCTCATGAGCACGTGGTTGGTAAAGTACAGCTCAGCTTTAAGCAGGTCTGTGTGACTCCAAAGCCCTTATTAATACTGCATTCCACCCTCACTACCCCATGCAGGAACCTAAAGCTACTCCAGAGCTTCTAGCTGCTGTGATGGGCGGCCAGTGGGTGACGGCTGTGATAACCCTGGGACATGCCTCTACCACCAAAAAGTCACTTACTGGAGGCTGGTTTACCTACCCAGCACCATCTCTACTGGAACTGGGGATCTCTATTCCCTCCAGGGCAGAAGGTTAAAGGAAGCCTATTTCCTGCCTCATTCTATGGCTCTCTAGAGTAGCCCAATTGCCTGGCCTCCTCTCATCCATTCCAAGACAAGTGCAGAACAGGAGAAGGCTGCTGCAGTGCTGGCCATGGGAGCTGGCTGTCAATGCTCCCTCTGTCTCCTCCTTCTCTATCTTGGCTCCCAGCTTTCCTTCCTCAGCTGGTGGATGCAAAGCTCTCTGTCAGGTTGCCAACATTTCTAGGGCACAACCCACTTTTCTGAAGGACAAGACATATTTCTGAGTGACAACAAGCATGCTAGAATCCTCTTTCACTCCCTGTATCTGGTCTGACTCCAGGCTACGTCATTAATTCATTATGGATTCTCCCCTTCCCATTCGACCCCAGCCAGGCCTTCATCAGCCTGGGCCAAAATGGCTATGTGTAGTCCCAGCACATTTCCCTGATGCCAAGCTCCCTGCCCTCTCCCCATTTGTCCACTTCAGGCTGTATGATCCACAGATCTTCCTTCTTTGGGTCACCTACCTCTCAAGAACCTCTCATAGCTCTATAGTCCACCACTCCCAAAAAGCCATCCTCTCCCGACCCATTTCCAAATGCCCTGTGCTCTACTCCACCCCCAGGGCCTTGCACAAGCTCTTCTCCCCTGCTGGCATGCCCCACCTTCTGTTCCTGGTTTAAACACACTCTAGCTGTCCTTCCAGATGTGGCTCAGCTGCCTGTTCCTGGAAACTTCCTACACCGCAGTCACTTGCCATTTGCCATCTTTATATCACACCTGGAAAGAACCCAACCGTCACCTCATCCTCTCATGTTACACAATAGAAAACTGAAGCTCAGAAACAAAAGACTTGCCTGGAGTCACACGGTTGGTGAATGACCTCACCACACTTGAACGCACTGAGATTGCTAAATTAATCATAATGATATCTAATGTGGAGAGAGGGTTTGCATGGTATCATGTACTGGGTGAGACCCTGCATACGTATTGCTTCGTATTGTCCTTTACAACTCATTTTGTTTTAGAGAGGAGGAACCCAAGGCTCAGGCAGGCTGAGTAACTTGCTAAAAACCACACTGCTAGGAAGTGGTAGAGCCAGGAGGCTTCAAATCCAGGTTTGACTCAGATACAAAAGTCCCAGCGCCCTGCTGAATGGTTAATTCTTTCATCTGAATACATATCATCTCTGTAAGTAGCAGCTCACCTCCTCAAGGTCAAGGACGGTGCTGGATATGGTATCATATATGAAACAATGCTTAGTCATCCACCTAAAAAGCATTTATCAGGCACCTATTGTATGCCAGGCTCTGTGCTGGGATCTAGGTATAACAAGATTTCTGTGACAGTCTCTACCCTCATGAGACAATTGCACTCAAGTGTTGGTGAATTCACTCACCCAGCAAATATTTGAGTGTCTACCTAATTCCAAATACTATAGTAAGTGCTGAGGAAATATCAAGAAAGAGACCAGGTGCTCAACTTCATTAAACTAGAATCTCTTGGGGAAGACAGATACTAATTAATAATCACATGAATAAATGTAAAATTATAACTCTGAAGGCTAAGTGGGTATTTGTTAAGTACCTGTTGGGAGTATATGTCAGCAAAAGGGTTACAACTCAGGTCAGGAAACAGAGGGAGAGAGAAAAGGGGTGCGAAATAGAGGTTCCACAATCTCCTTTGAGGGCACAGTCCCAAGACTGAAGGATCTTCGGCCTCAGGACCCACCTCCCCAAAGTTATACCATCTAATAGCTCCATCCTAGGGACCAAGCCCTAACATATGAATCTTAGGAAGACTCTCAAACCATACCCAAAACAGAGCACAGAGATCTACCCAGAGGCCAGGAACATGACCCATTTAAGGGGCCAAGAGATATCCTCCATGCCTGAAGAAAGGGCAGAGAGAAGGTGCAGAGGTAGACCAGCAGCCCAGGTCATGCAAGACCATTGTTCTCGCAGAAAATAACAAATGAACTTATCTCAGGCCCTGTGAACACCAGAGCCTGCCTTCTGTACACTTCGCCAGAGAGCACTGGGAAGAGCAGTAGCTTCCTATTTGTACAAAGCTCCTGGATGCGTAGTTTTGTGTAATTTCATGGGAACTGGCTAAGCTAACTTTGCCCAAATGACACAGCCTTCTTCTGAACGTTTCCTTTTGCTCTCACATCATAGTAATCGAGAGCTGGAAAAAAGTGACCGAAAACAAATGTCATTGTGGAAAAAACCACCACGCTACTCAGACCTCTTCACGCTGTGTGACATGTGGTGTTACATCTTAAAATGTTAAATTTGATAAAAAAATAAATCAAAGTCTGAAAGTGGTTCTGTCAGTAGAAAACTGGTTAGGCCAACTGTCAGGAAAGCAACTTGACAGCGTCAATGGAAGCAGGAGGTCATAACGAGCTTCATAGGGCTTGGGAAGCCATATATCTATCAGAGCAGACATAAATGTTAAAATGTGGAATACATAACATCTCTTCCAGAAAAACTTTGCTTTTTTGTTTTTTTGTCAAGGATGGAGGCTGTCAAGAGCTGTAAGAAGGTACTCTTTTTTTTTTCTTTTTTAGAGAGAGAAGGACAATGAGAGAGAGAGAGAGAGAGAGAATCAATTTTTATTGAGTTTTTCACATGGCTTTCGTTGCTCTGACACCTAGTTGTGTACGTGGGTGCTAGGGTTTGAACCCGTGTACTTGCGCATGCCAGGCAAGCGCTGTAACCACCAAGCCACCGTTCCAGCCCCAAGAAGGTACTCTTGAGGAAGTGAACTCTGGTACAAGCTGCCTTGAAAAGGTCTCAGAAGCCAGAGAAAGTAGCAACACTTCTAAGAAGCAATACCCAGGGGCTGGAGCAGTGGCTCAGTGGTTATGGCGCTTGCCTGGCATGTGCAGGAAGCGTGTTGGAACCCCAGGACCACGAATACAACGAAGTGTTGGAGTAACGAAAACCACATGAAAAACTAAATAAAATTGATTCTCTCCTTCTCTCTCTCTCCACTGCTCCTCTCTCTCTTAAAAAAAAAAAAGGCAATACCCAGAGGAGACAGCCAGACTTCCCTTCCCTTCTACTACCATCTTAGTAAAACCTATTTGTGCATATTTGTGTAAGTGTTCATGTGTGTGTATTGTTTATATATGTTTAGATTTATGAACTGTGTGTAAGTGCATGTGTATGCATGTACGTAAGTGTGTATGTATGTGTGCACACGTGGATCTTCCAGAGTCCGCTGCTACTAGGCCAAAGTCGTCAACAGCAAGAAGAACCACACACGAGTTGAATCCTCAGGTGGAAAACCCTCATACAGATGCAGCACATGTACACGCCTGAAAACCAAGCACTGGGTTCAGTGAGGCTCGAGGCCTCCTCTGAACACTGGAAGGCAGACACGGGAGGCACTGGAGAAAGGTTTCTGCAGGGAGCTAGTCTGGGTGGCTCCAGGAAAGGAATGTTTTGGAATGACATCTCAGGATTCAGGGGAAAACCTCAAGGAACTCCAGCTCACAGGCTCCCGCGGTCAAGAGTTGACCACAGGAGCCTGTGAGCTGGGAATTATCTGCTCCTCCTGGAGTCTCTGTGAATGGCCTCAGCTTAGAGCAGGCTCAGGGTTTAGGAGGCAGCGGGGACTTGCAGGGATTTCTTGATGGGGTGTTCTCTGCCGCTGTGGCAGCCTCCTGGAGAGCTGATTCCCAGCTTTCTCTGGTGGGGTTTCATAAAACCCCCATGGAGAATGACTTTCTCCATGCCACCTCTCTCCTCACGATCAGCATGAGCTTCTCTCTAGGTCTATGGCCAGCCGCTCAGATGGCCTCCAGGACACTGCTCTCGAAGCTGGGTCTGAAGCTGGGCACTCAACTGCTCTGCTTGCTCCTCTGGAAACAGCAGGGCACCCGCACCTCGGTGCTCTGGTGCTCTTGCTAGCCCATCCTGAATACCCGTGACACTGTCTCCCTTCCCAAACCCAGCCTTGCACAGAGCTCCAGACCTGTACCCCTGGGAAGCCTTTTATCCTGTAATTTGTTTAAGGACTATCTGTCTGGGGGTGAGTAGAAGGAGGTGGAGATTTTGTGGGGACTGACATGGATGCTATCAAATACACAAAAATGCAAACAGCTGCGTAACTACAAGTTGTGGCAAGTGTTGGGCAGGCTGTGTCTCCCAGGGGATCCGGGACAGAGGAAGTGACTTAGTTTGGGGCATCGAGAAGGGCTTCACTGAGGAAGTGTTCTCTGAACTGAACCCTGAAGGGTGAGCAGGAGGTAGGAGGCAGGGAAGGAGGCATCCCAGGAAGCGGCACCCACGCAAAGGCTCTATGCAGCTGAACAGCAGAGTGGCACAGCCTGGAGACCACGCCCTCCTTCAAGTGCCCTGTCACACAATCGCTCCGCATCAGGGTTGCTGGGTAAAACGCAGACGCTCAGCTAAATAGTTCAGGGGTGCAGCATACAATGAACAGGACACGCTCACACAAAAGGCTAAGAAAAAAATTATTCCTGGTTCATCTGAAATTCAAATTTAACCAAGCATCCTGTATTTTTATTTGCTAGCAGCCTTACTCTGGATACAACCAAAGACTTAATTTCTCTAGTAGATCACAAAGGTTCTTATCTGTTAGTTAGCATAATATCTTCCAGCTCACTGATCACCTCCATCCAAGACTCCGAGAGCAGGAAGAGTCCTAAAGGAATCAAGACCCCTGGGCTGTTCAAGGTCACAGAGACCCAGTGAGGCTTTTTTCATGCCTCCCTGCTGTGCCTAGCACATTAAAAAACAGCTTCCTCAATTGCTTAGTTGAATTAACAAGCTCATTTACATGCTTCTGTGCAGAGGGGGATGAATACACACAATCCCAGACACCAGGAGCTTTTAAAACCAAAATAAACAGCAAGCCAGACAGGGCAGGAGCCTTCTGCACATGCACAAACACAGGGACAGACACAAAAGGCATCAGAAAGTGGCCACTTCCACTCTAGCCAATTTCCCCTGAGATTGTACAAGAGTCTGGGAACCAAGTCGTGACCCTCTCTAGTGTCTTAGTGAGTTTATTCCTAAGACCCATTGGACTGACAAGGCAAGTGTGGAAAATGTTCATTTTTTAACCTTAAAATGGAATCTGTAACCCTGAAGACTCACTAGCCAGCCAGCCTCACTGGATCCATTCAGGTCACAATTATTTGCTAAAAGACTCCCCACCTCCCCGTAGCCCCCCCACCCTGCCCACTGCCCAACCCCCAAACCCCCGGCCCTTTCTGTAGGCGGAACATGCTCCACCCAAACACGCACACCCAGCAGAGGAGAGAGGGAGGTCTCTCACCACTGTTTACCACCAAAGCAGCCCTGCACATTGGGCTCCACCACACTCAATGGAATGCTTGGGCAATAATCCTCCAGTAAGCTGGGCTTTCATTCCTCCAGGGGACCTTAAAAGATGTCAGTCCATCCCAATCACGATCAATTGCAAGCAGAATTTCACTGCTCCAAAGACAAACAAGGGTTTGCACAAATGAGAAACGGAGGCTCCCTTGAGGCAGCAAGAAAAGAAAACTCAGCAGCCCAGGCTCCCTCTCAAAGGAAGCACCAGGAAGGATGCTCTGGCTGGGGCCACACAAGGCGTGGCGCGAGCTCATCATGCCAGCACCTAATTGAAACCTCAGGCTGAAACAGTGTTTTGTGGCATTTTGGGGAAAAGGATGGGCAAAAACAAAAGGGAAAATAAAGGCTGTGTACAGAAGAAGCATGAAAACGCAGCCCACTTCTTGACCGTGGGGTAATTTGGACAGTGGCCACTGAGTTAAATGAGGTGTAGCCTTTGCTTTCAAGCTCTCTGAGACCTATGGCTCTTTACAAAAACTGGCTGCTGCCGGCATTATGACCCACAGCCAGTGCAACGGTGTTCAAAGAAATGTGGCAGGAAAGATGCCAGCTAGACCTTCAGACAAACACCTGGCCCTTGAGACTCTACTGACCTGCGTCAATAGCAAACGTGAACAGCACCATTTTCAAATGTGAATTCTGCCACTAACTAAGCTTCTGTCAACGGACACAGTGTCTACGAGCTTTGCTTGTCTTATCTGTCAAAATGGCTGTTACAATGCTAATCTCAAAGGTTTGACTGCAAGTCACATAGCCAACCTTGTGAAAACACAGGCCCTCACTAGAAGCTAACGTCCTTTCTTCTGTCCTGAAACTGGATGCCCAGGAAAGTGGTGGAATGCCTGCATTTGGAAGCTTTGTAAGAACTGCAGACACAGAGGCATCTACCTTCATTGCAGTGCTGCGAACCTTGGCAGGAAAAGCTGGGCTGGGTGGTGGTCCCCAGTAGTCCCAGGCTTTATTAAAACAATCTTCCTTCACCGTTAGGTAGCAAACTGAGAGGTTGCTCCAGAGGCCTTCTGACTGCCTGTTCTTTTAATTTTCTTTGATAACTGTCAAAGGAATGTAGCCAAGTGAAAATATGCCTGGAAGAATGGTTGGCAGAACAGCTCCGCGGCTGTTTGGCTGCATTTCAGGGCTTTGGCTGCTAGGTAGCCAAACCTGGGGATCATCACTCAGGGTCTTATTACTCTGTTTTCTTCTTCTTCATGGTTGCTGCAAATAGCCACCTGCAAGTTTCATTTTGTTATTGGATCCACATAGAGAGGGAGAGAGAGAGAGGGACTCCTGTCGGAAGGGCCTCAGTCTCCCGCAATTCAATCATCACCCACTGACGAACACAAGTCTCAGTGAGGGGCCCACTATGCTTCCCTTAGCAAATGTTTCCATCAACAAGCACACAGCCTGAGCCATAAAAATAGGTGACAACTGAGAGCTGGAATGTCAGTCCCCCATCCGCACTGAAGCTAACCGCAGTCAGCAAACCCTTGCGATGGCAAAGCCTTTCCTAGATCCAGTTCCCTGCTTCTCCTTGACTATGGAGCCACAGCCTGATTCTTTGGATAGATTTAGTCAGCCACAGTGACCTAAAAAATCGGAGGGAGGGACCCAGAAAAAATTCTCTCCAAATGCCCTATATATTTGCGATGAAAGAACATATTTCTGAGTAACCCTAGCTATTTGCTTCTATCCTTCCCACTGTACCATGAGATCCGGATCCAAGAGACATTACTAGGTCATTCAATTTGGTAAATTACTCCGCAGGGCAGGACTCTCGCAAATGGGCAAGCACCAGGTTAGAACTGGGACATACAAGGTCTTTTTCTGTGGGTTCAGAGTGCTGGAAGTCGGAGGAAAGTTATAGGACAAAGGAGTCAGGAAGATACAAGATCCAGAGTTAGACTTAATCTCTGAGACTTATGCAGAGTCAAACTTTCTGTATCTTATCTACGCGATCCAGAAGTCTTCCAACAGCTCTGCCCTTTAATTGCTCTCTAATTCCTTCTTAGTGTCCTTGTCCAGTTAAATCCACATGAAGAGTTCACCAAAAGCAGATAGTCCCATGAAAATCAAATTAGATAACACACAAGCTCTCTTAAGCCTCTTTCCTACATTCTTTTGGGCCCATCCTGTTTGGGTTATGATGCAATTTGGTTTTTGATAGTAGGAGTGAAAAGGCCAATGTTAACACTTCCTGATTTGTATCTGTTTATCTGAGAACGGAGGGATTGCTTGGGATAAGTTGTTCATTCTGTGTTACCTTTTGACCCTCAAAAATGGGACCAATGCCTCACGCCCATCAGGATGGCTATTATTAAAAACAAAACAGAACAGAAAACAGCAACTGTTGGCAAAATGTAGAGAAATTGGAATGCTTGCACACTGTTGGTGGGAATGTAAAATAGTGTAGCGACTGTGGAAAACCACGAGCTGGTTCCTCAAACTGTTAAAAACAGAATTACCATATGGTCCATTAATTCTACTTTTGAAGATATGCTCCCCAAAATCAAAAGTAGAGTCTTGAAAAACATTGTACATGTGTATATTAAAGTCAATATCATTCACAGTAGCCAAAGGTACAAAGCAACCACGTGTCTATCAATAAATAAACGGTTAAACAAAATGTAATATAAACACGCAGCAGAATATTATTCAGCCTTTAAAAAGAGAGAAAATTCTGACACATGCCACAACCTGGGCGAACCTTAAGGTCATCACACTGAGTAAGTCGCAAAACAGCCGGTGCTGTATGATTCTACTTAGATGAGGCGCATAGGGCAGTCAAACTCACAGAGCCAGAGAGCAGACTGGACAGCAGGTGCTGGGGGCTGCAGGGAGGGGGAAATGTGCAGTTATTGTATGATAGGTGTGGAGTTCGAGTTTGGCAAGATGCAAAGTGTTCTGGGGATTGGTTGCACAGTGTGAATGTACTTACCACTGCTGAACTGCGTGTTTAAACGTGGTTAGGATGGTAAATTTTACAATTTAAAAAACCCCAATATGCCAGAGTCTATACAAACATCCAAAAGCTCGTACCCTCACCCCCATATTATGTTCCAAGGAATCTAATGAATGCTCTAATAAAAACAAGTGACTGAAATTGGTGTTCAAACTCCAGAAGCTCAGATGACCTCCAACCAGACCAAACTACTCTGTATGAATTTGCTTTCTGGTTTCTACTCTTCTCAGCTGGGCATACAGGAAGAGCTGAAAAGGAGAACCCATTCCGGCAGCTGGGAAAATCAGCCATCCTGCGTAAATGAAGAAGATGCTATGGGCCCCAAACCATGGAAGCCAGAGTGAAGGCTGCTGCGTTCTCCGTTACGAGGGACACAGTCTCACCACTCCATCGCATGCTCCTTTAATAGGGTACCTGGCACATGGTGGGTTCCATAGAGTTTTCATGAGCAAATTAATGAGTCCCGGAAAGGCTGAGGGGAAGGAACTAAGCAGCTATCTAGCAGAAATCTAAGAAGCCCTCAAGAGTGTTAAAAACCCAAATTGATTGCTTCTTTCTGGACAAATTCGAGGGATGATTTATGTCAAACAAGTAAAATAAGTTCTTGTTAAAGTCTGGTTTTGCTGTGAACATGTGATATCCTGAGTGTGACTTTGATTGGTCCACTGTGCATGTATGGAAACCACAAAAGCTGCTAACCTTTGATGGCCAAATAACAAATGCCTCTGGCCCTTCCCAGGGGACACAAATAACTCTGGGTGGAGAAAAAAAATAGAAGATCAAAAGTAAGTCCAGAGATCCCTGGTGGGCGGATACCAAGAGGTCTCCTGGCCTGGAGGCTAACCTTTGCTTTAACCGGGAGGAACTGGGCAGAGGGCTGGCATGCAACTCTGAAAGATGCTTCTTCTAAAAGTGTGTTGATCAGGATTCTACACTACATGCCTGAGATGTCCTGACCAGATCACAAGATTCATTTCTAAGCCTTTGCTATGTTACAGCTAACAGGAAAGATTTCGTTTCTTTTAAAATTAATAATAGCACATACATTCAGTTTGGCATGAACGTGTTATCTTGGCACAACTGGTACAATGGTTTCAGAAAATACAGCAGACATTGGGTGACCCATCCATCCCCCTCCTGAAATTTATTCAACACTAAATGCTGAAAGAGCATATCTCCAACTTCCTGAGAATGTATCTGAATGAATTTTGAGTTCTTTTGTTTAAAGTCATATTTAAAGAAACCCTAGGGAGGAAAAACAAGTTACTTAAGAAAAAAAAAGAAAGAAAAAACAAAAGGAAGAAGAAGAAAGAAAGTCCCCTTTGGCCTAAAGCAACGCTGCCTGTCTACAGCTGATCCCTGTGTTAAGTCCGGATTCTTAGGTGCCATTTGATTTGGAGTGAGAGAATCCTCAAACCACAGCATCCCTGGCAGATCTGAAAATGTTTCCCTAACACCTGAGATCACCCAGACAACAGTGTCAAAAAGATTCCTCCAGCCCCCAGGCAGGTTTTTTAATGTTAATGAGTTATGCCTGGCTATTCAACTCTTCACACCCGTGATGAAAGCACAAAATGCAGGCGAGCTGAGAAAACAACTTGACCCTATGCCTCAGCCACAAGGGAATCTCTAGAGACCAGGAAAAAAAAGAAACCAACAAAACAAACAACCTGAAACCTTGACTCCCAAAGTGGCGATCCCTGTGATGCAAATGCCTGTTGAAAGGGGATCGCAGGCTTTTCTGCCCGCAGTTTGCAAACACAAAGCTCGGAAAACAAAAGAGGAAGCCAGATGCCCACCAGGGCTGCCAGGATGCACAGGGAACTCTCTGAATGAGAAGCCTGAATCTCACAGTTCCTCTGCAAAGTGCTGCTGCAGGTTTAAAGCTGGAGTCTACTTATCTTAGGGGTCCTCCCTGACTTTCTAAGGAACAAACCCTCCTGCCTAGAGGGTGGGAGCCTGGAGGTGGTCCACTTCTCTTTCATGTGGTAACATCTCCATCTGCTGGAAATCCAGATGTCTGCACAAGAGGCAAAGCAGAGCTTTGTCTTCCTGTAAATAAGTGTCGGATTTACACTTCCATGTTCCCTTTCAAAGGTGTCACCATTGCATTGAAAGCATCTGCCACTTTCTCCTTCCTCTGAGGTGCCGGTGGCCTCAGCTCTATCCCTCAGCTGCCCCCGCCTCCTCCCTGCAGGTGGGCAGGGCCCCTCCTCCCCTGAACCCCTTGGCTGAATCTGGAAATTGTTCACCTGGAGGTCAGGGCTGGTTATCTTCCCTGAGCTGCCATTCCTTTGCACTCTGACCTTAACTGTTCACAGCATGGGCTTTTATATTTGGCTGGGGAAACTGTTAGGTGGCTGCCTGTTTCATCTTTAATTTTTAAACCCACAAGCGTTTGGATAGCAAGGACAAGGCTTGTGTTCCACTCTGCGGTTACCAAGGTGCCTGGACTTCTGTACCTGGGCATTTGGTCAGTCTTGACTCAACACTTATTGAGTGGACAGCTTGCTGTCCTTTGGGTCTTAATGTCTCCCATGTGACACAGGTTTGGTTCCCTCAGGTGCTACTGGGAGATGGTGCAGCCTTTGGGAGGTTGGGCCTGGTGGCAGGGTTTTAGGTCATTAGGCAGTGAGTCCCCTTGAAGGGAACTGTAGGTCTCCAGCCCCTCTTCCACTCTTTTTTGTCCTGGCTGTGAGAAGGTAATTTTGCTCCACCACATACTCCCTGTCACCATACGCCGCCATGGACCCAAAGTAATGGGGCCAGTTGGTCATGTACCAGAACCTCCAAAACTGTGGGCCAAATAAACCTTTTCTCTTTATAAGTTTATTATCTCAGGTGTTTTGTTACAGTGACAGAAAGATGACCAACACGCAGCTCCAGAAAATTCTAGTACATTATAGGTCAGGGACCTCTCCTGCCTATAAAAATCACACCAGTCCTCTTCTGTCATCTCTGCCTCTTCGTTAGCTCCTTATCGATTGCTTTCCCCTTCTTCCTCTGCAGCTCAGACTCCACTCGGCCACACCTTTCTTTAAAGGAAATGAACAGCAAATCCATTGGTAAATTATTGCTTCCTGGGGTTAAACTCACAGTTTGAACTCGATCTGCTCTCTGGGCTTCCCTCCCTTCATCTGTGCAGTAAGAAGGCTGGGATGACCTCTAGTCCTTTCTGTGTATGAAGCTCAGAGGACAAAGACACAGGCACTTAAATAATTCTTCTGCTTCAGATTTCTCTCGTAGACCACAAACCTGGCGCAGTCAGAGACTGGCAAGACAGCAGTCCAACTCTTAGGAACTGGGGTAGGTGTGAGACCAGAGGACAGGAACAACAGCCACAGAAA
>PVKS010041949.1:0-15709 GCA_004027875.1 Aplodontia rufa
CAGATAAGATGTAATGCTTTATAATCTAATATCTTTTTTTTAGAGTTATAAAGGGAAAGGGAAGGGAGGGATAAGGGAGGGTAATTGGGGGGGGGGCACTCCTGGAGATAATTGCAATATCCAGAATATTTACACATTTTATACACATTTTATATTATTTTGTTAAAATCGTGTAAGGTTGTTTAAAAATAAAAAAAAATAAAAAAAAAATTAAGAAAAACAAAATATAATAAAAACATTTAAAATTATATCATTAAAAAATTCCCAAACCTGAAACTAAGGGACTTTGAAATATGATAGGATTAGGCTTTATACTTCCTTGATGAAGAAAAAAAAATTCTAATTTAACTGAAAAGAAAGATCATCTCTTCCTCTCTCTATATATGCCCTTTGTAAGTGACAAACACCATGAAGTTTTTGCACATACTGAATTTGGTTTTAACTGTGTGGCTAAGAATGTTAAAGAAAGATTGTACACATCCCAGTAGTTTCATAGGAAAACCACTGATCTCTGGGCCATGGTTAAGTTCCAAGAACGTGATGTGAAGTTGGAAATGAAAGTGAAAGGCAAGTTTGGTTTCAGGTGGTAGTGGGTATATAATTCAATTCCCACCTGAACACTGACTTTAATGACTTAGTACCTGACTTGATTTTTACTCCTTGAAAGCCGCATTGATAATACTGGGGACCAGAGAAACTATTTGAGCCACCTGTGAGGAAATGGCATCACTCATAACACCAGTCTAATCCTCTGATTTGCTTAGGAGTGGGAGATTATTTATCTTGGGCAAATGTGGCAGCATCATTCAGCAGGAAAGCCAGGGAAAGAGAGTAAAGGTCAGGGAAACACAGGCACTAGGCCTAACTGGCTTAAGTTTGGTCTAATTGGTATGATTCTGGAATATAAAAAGAATTATCACCATAAGAAGTTGCTGTGTAGGGTTAAAAATAGATGGATGTATAGTGTCCATTCTTGAAGTGTTGCTAGATTAGTGTTGGAGACTAAGCCCAACATGATGCCAGAGAAAAGAATTGGTGGTAAACAACTCTAAGAGGCCCAGCTGGCTTGTAATTAGCAAACTGCCTGACCGCATGACTAAGCTATTTGGCTGCTCATTTGTTACAATTGGTTGAATGTGTTTGTATTGTAACCCTATTGGTTGTTGTAACAGATATGTACAGGGCGTACAGGAGAGAGAAAAACAGATGACACTGGTGAGGAGACCTTCCCAGGCAGGCGGCAGAAACGAGACAGAGTAGTAGCCACTAGTCAGAGAAGCAGCAGCGGCAGAGACAGAGAAGCAGCAGCAGAGACAGAGGAGAGATCAGCAGCAGTACAAGCAGAAGAAAACCCTCCCATGCAGACTTAAGAAGAAGAGCCTCAGCTGCAGAAATAGGGACTCTAGTACAGCAGTAGAAACAGGGACTCTAAAATGTGAATAGCCTTTACTCTAAAAAGGATGTTTTAAAGGCCTTGCCTCTAAAAGAGGGAAGGCAGAAGTGCTTGGAGGCCTTTAGCTGCGGTAAAGGGAGAAATGAAGCGCTTGGAGAACTCAGGGCCATTGGGTCTACTTCATTCCCAGTCAACCACCGAATGAGACCTGTCCGGTTCCTGCCAGCTGGGACCGGACAGATTAGCATGTATGTGGCCATAGTTAGAATATGGAATTTGATAAAAGTTTTGTTTTTAATAATGAAGAAAAACCAGTAATACTAGTTTATTTGTATTGACTTAGTAGTAATATTAATAAAAACTAGTATTACTGAGTTACTATTATTATTCTTACTTTACAGATGAAGAGGTCTGAGAAAGGAGAGAAAGCACAGAAGTTGGTATCTACATTCAAGGTTTGCTCTCAGACCTGACCATTTCAGTGTCAGGGAAAGAAAACAAGAAGTTATATGCTCTGTATTGAGTATAAATGAGTGCTCCTCAACTGATAAATAAGCATACTGTCTCTCATTTGGTGGTTGCTTCTTGAATTCTTTAAGTTGGGAATCCTGCAGAGGGGAGAAGGGAGTGTAGTTCAGGTCAGACCCTTATCTTGAACTTCTAAACATGTTTTGTCACAAAAATCCTGGGAAGCAGGGATAATAAAATGTCACACTGATAAGAAAACAGGCCCAGAGTTTAAATAACTGGGCCAATTCACATAGCCAGTATATAACAAGGATGCGACTATAGGTCCAAAAACTATACTCTTTCCTCTATGTTACTCATAGTTATCACAACATTTCAACCAGATGCACTTGTAAAACTTACATTTATGAAGCTACATGGCATGTTTATGTATATATAGATAACACACCTGTGTGTGAAAAAAATGTCTTACTCTTTCTGATTACAGTTATGAAGATTCATCCCAAATATTAAGTGCTTTTTGATAGGTACTTGTACATAATTCAAATGCTGTGGCTCCCTAGAGTTGAGTGGCTTTTAAGCTCATTGATTCTGGTAATAGCTGACACAAAGGGTAATGCTCCCTTAAGTAAAAGTCTTAACATCCAGACAGCTTTACCTTGTATGTTCAATGGAATGAGATAAGTCTCCTATGGATACCAAGGAGCATTTCTTTCTGAATCTTTCATGTATGTAGGATTTCTCAGACCACTTCACACTCACGTTTGCACCCAGAACTGCATTCTGCTCCATCTGAAATAATTTTAGAACTAAAAAATTTTATTCCACATCTCCATTCTTACAGTATGCTCAAAATGTTTTACCAAGGGAAATACCAGATTCTGGGCTAGTGTTTGAACAACTTTTGAGCTGATTAGTTTGGGAAGGTGATTAGCTAGATTCCAGGTTGCTACTGGGGCAGAGGGGAAGAAGAACCAGTCTAAGTACAATGCATTCAGGCACCTTCTGTGCTGGGATTCTTAGCTGTTTTGCTTTTCATCTATGCTCTAGAGCTGGTACAAGATAGTAAAGCTTTGTTGTGCTGCTCCTCTGGTTCTCTCTCTTAAAATGCACTCTTAGTGGGCAGCAAACTAATTGAATGGTGGCCTTTAGTAGTAGGAGACAAGGTATGGGCGTCTGTATTCTCCTAGCAACTGTTGCAGCTTAGCAATGTACCTACCGATTGATGACCCAGTCATTCTAAGGCACAGCCTTCTGGTCCTCCTATAGAACTGGGATTTGAATTGTAATTGATTTGCAGGAATTGGGCACTCCTAGCATATTAACAAATTGATTGCTGACCGCTGGCCCAAATGGTGTCTTCTCTGAATTCTATGATTTTAGGATGTTTCTGTTTTGAGGTCTCTGTATAATGCTTTTCAATAAGGTCAGATCTCATTAATAAAGTCTATGTGGAATGAGTTCAGGGAGTCTGGAAACTTCATAAGTAGGAATTCATTCATTCAACAAATACTTATCAAGTGCACAGTTAGCAAGCACCATTCTAAGAGCTGGAAATACACAAATCAAATGACACCATTATAGCTCGATACACTATTTATTGTTATTCATATGGATAGTCTACTATGTAACATTACAGATGTCTTTCAAAACCTAACAAAGTATAGTCCACTATCCAGCCCAAGAGAAGGACAATAAATACAAGATCATAGCTACAGGAAGTGTAGCATAAACGCTCATAATAGTCCCTTATTTGGATTTCAAAGGGAACACTCAAAAGGATCTTCCTTTAGGATTTTAACTTTCTTGAATTATAGCTGTTTCAGAGTCAAAAGTTCAACTTAGATCACCCACAAAGAGGGCGGTATCTCATGGTGGAGAGAAAGGAGCTCCTCCCTCCCTTTTAGGCCTGTAGTGGTCAAACCTGGGTATGGGGAGAAGGCAGATTACAGGGGTTACAGGGACATTCTGATTAATTTACAAAGATTGTGTGTCAAAGCTCTAAAAACCCATTTGGTGGTGGGAGTGGCAGTGGTATTTTGCCAAGGGGTTTCTTCTCATCTTGATTCTTGGCTTTCCGTACTGTAGTTCTCAGTGCGAAAGTGGAAGTGGGAAACCCGAGTAGTGATTGGTATGAGGCCACTGCAGGATGTACTGGACTGACTATGGCTTTTATAACCTGCCTTCCTTCCTTCCTTTAGTCTAGACAAGTTTATTCATCTTTCCTCCTGTGTCTCACTATAAGACTTTAAAAGGACTACAAAAGATGAAACTTCTTGCTTTCAACCTGATGACAGAAAAAAATCTATTCTTTAATGTGCTATACTCAATTTTCCTCAGTTGAAAATAGATGCCAATGGCATTAAAGACAAGTGTTAACAATGCTGATTAACTGATGGCGTTCTGAGATAAAACACACATATATCAGAATCTAAGATACAGGCAAAACTCAAAATGGTATAATTGTTTAGTAGGGATTCTTTAACATCTTAGTGCTAACCACACTGAAAACTACAACTGTTTTCAATATTGGGCCACTGATGGCCATCAATTAAATATGGAATCAGAAACATCAGCAGTCTTGCCAAGGTTGTGGCAGTTTCAGTAGTCTACACAGGTAGGAAACAAGAAGGAATCATAGGGTAAAGAGTGAGTGCACTGAAATTTTATTTAACTCTAGGTACCATGGGACTGACATTAGTAGGTAGGACTAATGAAGGAGCAGCCATACGATTTTTTTTTTTTTTTTTTTGGTCACTGTGCCTCCCAAGCACCAAAAAAAAAAAAAAAAAAAAAAAAAAGGAGCTACGTTTTTTACTATTCAATTTCATCTTCAAGCTAGACAGATCCTGCTGCATTCTTTGTTTCTATTTTACCAGTACATTATTATGTAGTTTACTGCATGTGAGGAGCAAGTCATTATGTTGTACCAAGTTTACATCATCATAGGACTACAACATGCACATTCTACTTAATGTAGCTCAAGCAACAGGAATACAAGAGAACAGTTATGGGTGGAGACTTATTTTGACAGTCATGTTCACACTAACTATGGGTTTAGAAATCTTATTAGGCAGGTGCCTACAGCAGTTTCTTCAGTTGATATTGGAACATTACACGCATGCACAAGTGATGTAGTAGAGAATAAAGTGAGAAAGGCAGCTGGATGGAGGACAAAGGGGAAATCAGAGATGGGATGGTGCTGCTTCCTTTAGTCTAGACAAGGGGCAGTTCTTAGCTTTCCACACTAAGTCTCTGCTCTGTTAAAGATGCCTGTTGGGCAACACTTTTGTTCTCATGACTGCGAAGTTTGGATACAACATCTAGAAAGGCCAAATCCTGCACTTCCTTGTGAAGAGATTCTGGAAGACAAAAACAAGATAACAGATGTACTTCGGTTAGGCTGTTCTACCTTTACTGTATAAACTAGGAACGACTGTAGTCATAGCAAGGTATTGTAATAAATCACAGAAACTAAACTTCTGAAACATTTGTATAAAGAAAAATCAGATGTTAAGGTATACAGTCTAAGGTCAATTAGGGCAATGAATTATAATTAAATACATTTCATTGTATGATCTCAAATTTTGCTATATACAACTGAACCCTATCATCAATTCAAACATGAAGTCCAATGACTTAATGAAAACCCTCAGAATCTGTTTCCAATTAATTTGGTGGCAAATTAAGTTTATACTTTGCATCCTTCCAACAAATTTCTATGATGCTAGGCTCCCTTCTGGATTTCTTACCTTCCTCATTCTGGCTCTATTTAACTTTAGTTACAAGAAAATATTGGATTCCTGTAAGACTCTGAGAATCTACTAGGGGGAAGGGGTAGGTCTAACAATTAAATCAACATTCCTCCAACTGACATATTTGAATAGGACTGACATCTAAAACTAGAATGAATATTTTTAGTAAAAAATGGAAGAGATTTATATGGAATTTCAAGGAACCCCATAAAACAATCTTAAAAAAACAAAATCGGAGGTGACCCCTTCCTGACTTTGAAACTTAACATAAAGCCACAATGATCAAAATATTGTGGTGCTGATATTCAAACAAACTAAGAGAAAGGAGCTCAGAAATAAATCTTCACATATGTGGTCAAATGATTTTGGGCAAAGGTGCAAAGACCATTCAATGAGGAAAGGACAGTCTTCTCAACAAAAGGTGTTGAAGAAATTGGATTCCCACATGTAAACTCCAAATAAACTCAAAATGGAGCAAGGAGCTAAAATTTCATTATCTTGGATTTAGTGATGATTTCTTGGCTAGGGTACCAAAAGTACAGGCAACAAAAGAAAAAATGGATAAAATGGATATCATCAAAATAAACCTTTTGTACAACAAAGAATAGTATCATGGAGTAAAAAAACAACCCACAGAATGGAAGATTACATTTGTAAATCATATCTAATAAGACATAAATATCCAGAACATAAGGAACTCCCACAACTCAACACATACAAAATGATTTTAAAAATAGTAAAAGGAGGGCTGGAGTATTGGCTCAACAGTGGAGTACTTGCCTAGCATGTGTGAGGACCTGGATTCAAATCCCAGCCCCACATATACAACTAAGTGTTGGAAAAACAAAAACCAGATGAAAAGATAAATAAAATTGATTTCTCTCTTAAAAAAATAGACAAAGGATTTGAATAGACATTTTAAGGAAGATATATAAATGAGCATATGAAAAGATCCCCAACATCACTAATCACTAGGGAAATGCAAATCAAAATCACAAAAATATACAACCACACACTTATTAAAATGGCTATCATACAAACAAGAGAAAACAGATGTTGGTAAGGATACTGGGAAATTGGAGCCTATATGCTTCTGGTAGGAGTACATAGGGGTTATATGTACAGTTTCAGTTTGGGAAGATGGATAATAGTCTAGAGATAGATGAGGATAAAAGGTGCACAGCGCTGTGACTGTACTTAATGTCACTGATCTGTATCTTAAAATAGTAAAAATTTATGTTTTGTATATTTTACTGCAATTAAAAAGTACCTCAGGGGCTGGAGCGGTGGCTTGGCGGTTTCAGCGCTTGCCTGGCAAGCACGAGGACCCGGGTTCAAACCCCAGCACCACGTACACAACTGAGTGTTGGAGCAACTAAGACCACGTGAAAAACTAAATAAAGTTGTTTGTTTCTCTCTTTCTCTGTCTCTCTCACTGTCCCTCTCTCTTTAAAAAAAAAAAAAGTACCTTAACGAACAACTATGAACATGCTTGAAACAAATTTCTAAAAAGTCTCATTATGGAAATAGAAAATATAAAGAACAAGCTAATGAAAATTTTAGTACTTAATGACTGGGGAGGCTGAGGCAGGAGTATGGCAGGTTCGGGGTCAACCTCAGCAACTTTAGGGAGACCTTGTCTCAAGATAAAAAGGACTAGGTAAAGGACAGTGGTAAAGTACTCCAGGGTTCCATCCCCAGTACCACAAAACAAAACAATCTTAACAGAGGAAAAAAACATACAGGGTGAGTATGTGGAGACCAAAGTCTCAGGAGCTATAACACTATGATTACAGATCTCATATTTCTGTCATCAGAGAACTGCAATGAGAAAACAGGACAGGGCTAAATAGTACTTGAAGAAATAATGGTTAAAGACTCCAAATTTAGCAAAAGACATAGACCTATATAGATTCAAAAAGCTGAGCAAACTTCACATTGGATAAACCCAAAGAAACTGATGGCAAAGATACATCATAAAGAATATGTCTGAAAATTAAAGGAAAAAAATTTGAGAGACGGAAATGACATTTTGCCTACAGGGGGGAAAATGGAATACAGTAGATGTCTCATCAAAAACTGTGGATGCCAGAAGAGTCCAGAGGAAAGTGTCACAGCATTTTTCAAGTACAAAAATAAACTGTGAACCCAGAATGCTCTATCCAGAGAAGACATTTTTCAGAAATGAAGGGAAAATCAGAAAAGGAAATGAAGGAAAAACTTTAAAAAGCTGTCTCTAGCTGACCTAACCTAAAAGAATGGTTAAGGGAGTTTTTCTGATTACAAAGGGAATGATTAAGAACAGGTGGAGGCAGGGGTTAAACACATGGGTATAACGAGTAAATTTTACCTGAGAATTTTCTGAATTACATTTGAAGAGTGACACAAAAATTATAGTAGTCTAGTTTTAAATGTATACAGAGAAAATATTTATAACAAATTATAAATAAGGAGAGTAAAGGGACTAAAAATGTTCAATCAACCCACAGAATATCAGAAAAAACAAATGAAATATAGACTTTTAAACCATAAGATATCAGTCATCATATTAGATGTAAATAGCTACTCCAATTAAAAGGCACTGGCAGAGTGGATTGTAAAACATGACACTTCTGTCTACAAGACACTTCAAATATTAACACAGACACATTGGACAAGTGGAGGAAGATAATATCTTATTCAAAAGAAAGCAGAAGCAGCTATATTACTGTCAGGGTACACTTCAGCTCGAGAAAAATTAGAGACAGAAAGGGATATTACATAGTGACAAAGGGTCTTTCTACCAAGGCACAGCAATCCTAAAATCGTCTATAAAAATAGGATTGAAAAATACATGAACAGACAAATTTACAATTACAGATGACTTCAATACTCCTCTCTCAACAACTGATAGAACAGTCAGTCAGAAAAACCAGCAATAATATAGGAAACTAATACCACCACCAACCCACAAGATCTAACTGGCATTTAGAGTAGAACACTCACTCAACAACAGTAAAATTTCCAAGTTTCCATGGTTCATATACCAATGATTCCTTGAACAACTTATTAGAGTAGCTTAGCATACAAAATCAGAACATGTTCTTTTTAAGTTTCATTAATGTTACTTTATATAATTAATTATTTTTGCCTGTATATTTGTTAGAGGATAATTTTGTTTTTTCAAAGAGAGAGGGACACAGAGAGAGAGAGAGAGAGAGAATGAATCAATTTTATCTAGTTTTTTCATGTGGCTTTCGTTGCTCTGATACTCTGCTGTGTATATGGTGCTGGGTTCTAACCCATGGATTTGCACATGCAAGGCAAGTGCTGCAACCACTGAGCCACTGCTCTAGCTCCAGAGGATATTTTTTTATTATAGTAAAAATCTTTGAGAATTTTCAGTGTAAAAGCAACCTATAGTCTCCATAAACTAATTTCTAATGCTTTTTAAACACAAAGTCACCATTTATACTATTAATCTATATTTAGTATTTGATGTCAACCATATATGTTTATAGATATCACATGATAGAAGAAATACTTACCAGATCCCATTAGAGCACAGATCAAGACCATTGAATTATATTTGATTTCAGGAGCACTTCTCTCATCTGCTAGGAGTCTGTGTAAAATCTGTACAAGTTTAGCACTTTCTAGATCCTTCTCAGCAGTGCCTAGAATATCAAACAATTACAAATGTAAGTTACACCCACTGTGTATGAACCAAGCACCCTCAGGTTAACCACTGCTTCCTCTTCTAGAAACTAACCATGTGAACCCTTCCAAAAGGGACTGATAAATATTAAATTCAGACCTCATGAAGAGTAGAAAACACTAAATTTTAGGAGTTCAGGCATAACATTCAACACTAAAATGTTCTTTTTAGCAAGAGGCAATTAAAAAGTTAAAAGACATGCTTATGCCAGAATTTACATGGAAAACCACAGGCCCTAGAATAACTAAAACAACTTGATAAAGAAGAACAACTTGGGAGCAAGTCTACATATTAAGGCTTACTGTGCAGCTACATTAATCAAAAAAGGGTGGAAAGATTGGTGAAGGAACAGACAGGTACACAGATCAAGGGAACTGAACATATGAAACAGACCCACACATATGTTTGAGGTTTTTTTTGGTGGTATGAGGGATAGAACACAGGGCCACCTAACCACTAAGCCACATCCTTAGCCCTTTTTATATTTTTTGAATTTTGTGACAGTGCCAAGGCTGGCTTTGAACTCACGGTCCTCTTGCCTCAGCCTCCCAAGCCACTGATATTACAGGAGTGCACCACAATGCCCAACTCAACTGATTCTTAACAGTGGGGTTTAAAAAAAAAAAAAATCAATCCACTGAAGGAAAGACTGTTTTCTTGTGTCTGGAACAATTAGCCATAGAACAAAAATGACTCTGACCTAAACCTCTTAGTTATACAGACATTAACTCAAAATGGATCACAGGCTTACACGTAAAATGAAAACCATAAGGCTTTTTTAGAATAAAGAACTCACAAACTTAAATAGTTAAAAACAATTAGCAAATGGGCAAAAAAAAAAAAAATTGGGATTCCACCAAAGAATATATACAAATGGCAATTAAAGATATGAAAAGATGTTCAGTATCATTAGCTATTAAGGAAATGGTAATTAAAACCACAAAGAGATACCACAACATAGCTGTTCAGAATGGCTAAAATTAAAAAAAAATAGTGACAAGATCAAATACTGGTAAAGATTAGAGAGAACTGGATCACTCATGTAGTACTGGTGAGAATATAAAATGGTACAGACACTTTAGAAAAAAAGAGTTTCAATGTTTCTTTAAAAAAATTAAACATGCGGGGCTGGAGTGGTGGCTCAGTGGTTGCAGTGCTTGCCTGGCATGCACAAGGACCCTGTTTCAAACCCCAGCACCATGTACACAACCAAGTGTTGAAGCAACGAATACCACATGAAAAACTAAATAAAAATGATTCTGTCTTTCTCTCTCACTGTCCCTCTCTTTCTCTAAAAAAAAAAAAAAAAAAAAAAAATTAAACATGCAGCTACCATGTAACCCAATAGTGTACCCATAAGCATTTATCCAGAAAAAATGAAAACAAGTTCATACAAAAATCTGCATACAAATATTTATAGCAGCTTTATTTTTTAAAGCCATAAACTAGAGTCTAAATGTCATTAAATAAGGGACTAGATAACAAGCTGGTACTTACACACCATGGAATTCTACTCAGCAGTACAAATGCATGAACTATTGATAATATAATGATTCTGAGGAATCATGTTAACAAAAAAAATTATAAAAAAAGAGAAAGCTAAGCCCCCAGAGTCACATACTTTATGATCTAATTTATGTAACATTTTTTAAATGATAGGTATAGAAATGGAGATCAGTTGTTTTCAGGGGTTAGGGGCAGGGTAGAAGATAGGGAGGCAGGTATAGTTATGAATGATTCATTCTATATTACAACTTAAAACATACATGAATCTACAATTATCTTTAAAAGAGATAAAGAACCTTAAAATGCTGTTATTATATAAAAATTTATAATATTTCTTTAATATAAGATATCCTGTAAGGATACAGGACTGGAGAAATATGCTTTCCAAAGTGTGCTGTGTATTAAAAAGTAGAATGACCTTATTTTTATATTTTAGGTTTAATTTTATATTTTAGGCTTAAGAAGCCTAAGAAACACATTTCAATAAAATATGAATATGCATTATCATTTAATATAGTTCTATGGGTAAGGTGACTAGACCTGAACAAATTCTCAAGCTATCAGGAAGTTCATGAAACTACCTGTTTGGAAGATAAAATATATGTAGGGCATAAAACGAGATTCTCCTCAGGCTGAGAAAACAAAAATATTCTTTAATTGCTCCATCTCTAAGCCATTTAAAACTAGGCCAATGAGGAAGGTTGGATACCACATGTCCCGATTCTCTCCCCACTTAAAGGTGTGTGGACTTCTAGATTGACTGACATAATCTACCCTACCCAAAGCATGGGAGGCTAAGCAAGAACTGCCACAGCATCACTAATTATAAGCCAAAGTCATTTTGGTCTTTTTATCTTTAAAATTGAAGCATTTTTACATTCTACTTACAGTATATCTATGATTTTTATAAATATGAATTTAAAAATTCAAAACTTAAAAATTTGAATAAAAATCTTACACTACTAGAGGAAGATACACCATATTTATCTTTTGGTGTTGCCTTCTTAAGGTGGTGGGTCCATTTGCCGCCAGGTGAGAATTATGGATAAAAATCATTAGTCAGAATTAAGAGGAGATAAATTAACAGTGTTTATATGTATGGCTTTGAACTGGACAGGATATACCTACTAAGTCTATAGTCTTCCTTCATGTAAAGCAGCCTTAGGTCTTAGATACAGGCTATAAAGCACTGACTGACAGACTGTCCTTGGATAAGGGAATTGGTTCCTGAGCCAAAGGTTGTGACTCGTATATGCTAGGTGCATATGAGCTAGCTTCTCGGGCAGAATACTGGCAATAGGGATGCTATGTGCTAGAAAGAAACTAATGGAATCATTTAGACTCTGCTTTGGGTTAGTTCTGAACAGAAAATATGCAGAAATGTGACAGAAGATAAGAATTTAGCAAAGGCAATGTTACAAAGCAATGGAAACCATGATGATAGAGAAGATTAGCAAGAGAGAACCACAGTAGAACCAAAAGGGATGGAAGAGAAACACTGGCTCACTGGAAGAGTAGCAAGCTCTTCACTTGCTGTGGTATTCTAAACATTGTTTTATCTTTATGCAAAGCCTGCCCAAAATGTTTTTTATATTCTTTAAGTGGCTTTAATCTGAGATATTACTTACAAGTTAAACTTGAGCATTTCCCTAAAAATGTTACCAAAAGCACAACCAAAGCAAACAGCTGTGGTAACACGCTACGTAATACGGCTTTCCATATATTCAGATACAAGGACACACACTGGCAAAATGCTTCTGTTCCACTCCCGTACTTCCTTTCATCCAGATAAAAATAGGAGAAGATAAGTTTGTCACTGAGGTACTTACCCAATTCTAAAGCTGCTATTAGTGCCAAAGCAACCAGGGCTTCATTCTGCATTATTACATGTTCACTAGTTGCCATGGTAACTAGATGCTTGATGCCACCACTCTGTACAATGGCTTTAATTACATCCTGTAATAAATAAATAACAGAATTATAAACTTTAATTCTAAACATAAAAAAATACAATCAGTCAATTCATTGTTGAATGGTTTTGTGACAGTGTCCTGTTACGAATCATTTTAACCATAAATTTTTTCTTCATGGAAGAAAAGGAAAAACCTTTACCTTTAAATAAATTCATCAGAAGATGACAAATTGCTTGAGTGAAAAAGACCACTGCACTTCCTAAGAAGGAACAGAGTGCTAAAAGCTACCAAAGTCAAAGAAATAAAAGGGTCTAATGCCCCCAAATGTTGAACTACCCAGGATCAACAAAAGAGAAATACAACTTAGAATTTAAAAAAAGTTCTGCTTTTTAAATTTTTTATGATAGTACCAGGTAGCTTTTCTCCTGGCTCTGGGTATACGTATTATATACAAATTTAAAGTACATTTTACCCCTTGACTTATCCCGACAAATACGAGAACTGGTTGACATGCCAAAGGACTAAACAGAACTTTAATCAGAATTCTTTCTGCCCTCATTTCTCATGGTGCCTAAAGCTCTGTCTTTGTCCAATGGATAGGAAACAGTGAATTACATATTTAATAAATCCCAGTGTCAAACACTGAGTCTGAGCCAAATACTAACCCTCTCTTATCCCAAAAAGTGCATCTTATGATGTTGGGATGATGTTACATGTATCTCTCATTCACTGCTGTAATAATTATAAAGTTATTACATAAAAAGCACTTATGAGGATATTGCATAAAAGTTAAATGGAAAAAAGTAATCACACTTATATTTAGTAACAATTTTGTCATCATTCCAGTGAGGGTTTTGTTTTAGAATTCTTAGATAAATATAATTTAGCAGGAAGACTCAATTTTAGAATATTTCAAAACTTACTTTATTCACTAGTTTTCACTATTTTTAGCAATATGAAGTAAGCTCTATCTTAAGAAGTAGACTGTCAAAGTTAGCTTCAATGTTATAAAACTAATCATAATTACAAAAATTTTTCAAATTAATTTGCTGAAATATTTGAAAAAAGTTTTCTTTATCCTTCCAAATTATTGTAATTTTTTTTTAAAGATGGACAGTGAGAGAGAAAGAAAGAAGCAATTTTTATTTAGCTTTTCATGTGACTTTTGTTGCTCCAACACTCTGTTGTGTACGTGGTGCTGGGGTTTGAACCCACTTACTTGTGCATGCCAGGAAAGTGCCTTAACTATTGAGCCACATGGCTCCAGCCCCTTACTGTAAAATTTTAAGATCACTATTTATAGAAAATGTCTTTGTTCTGTGCCCAAAATTGTTTAGTGATTAAACATTCTAAGTCAATGAAGTCTAAGAACTAAGTTGTTTGTTTTGTTTTTTAAAGAGAGAGAGGGACAGTGAGACAGAGAAAGAGACACTCAATTTTATGTAGTTTTTCATTTGACAATTGTTGCTCTGACACATGGTTGTGTACGTGGTGCTGGGATTCAAACCCATGTCCTCGCACATGCCAGGCAAGCAACATAACCACTGAGCCACCACTCCATCCCCAAGAACTGAGTTTTTATGCCAGTTGTTATCTGGCATCTGAAGTCTTTTCCCATTAATTTCTTTTAGGAAAGTGAGAAACTACCCTTTATAGTCTTTTCTTATCTTCCAATTTAAGCTTACTTGGTTTTTGAATCTGATACATAATTCTTAAAAATTAGTATTTTCTAAAAATATTTATGAATTTTATAAAACTTAAGTATCACACAGGCTGACTGAGTAAAAAAGACCACAAAATATTAATAGATACATATGCATCTTAGACTTTGGAAAGGTCCCTGGACTGTCATTTTATCCTCTATCTTTTGATTCACCCTGCAGTCTGCTGTGGTAGAAGAGCAGGGAATAAACAAGGGAAGTTTAGGGGACAAAATATTACATGGAGGAGAGACAGCTTCTTCAACAAATGGTGCTGCACAAACTGGACAGCCACTTGCAGAAAGTTGAAATTAGACCCATATCTTTGTCTTTGCACGAGAATCAAATTAAAATGGATCAAGGAGCTAGGAATTAAACCAGCTACACTGCAACTGATGGAAGACAAATTAGGTCTAACATTTCAGCATTTGGGAGTAGGCAAAGAGTTTCTCAACATGTCTCCTAAAGTGAAGGAAGTAAAGTCAAAATCAGTGAATGGGATGCCATAAAGCTAAAAAGCTTTTGGACTACCAAGGAAACAATCAAGAGAGTCAAGAGGTTTCCTAAGGAAATGGAGAGACTCATGGGCTATGATTTCTCTGACAGGGGCCTCATATCCAGAATCTACAAAATCCTCAAAAATCTCAACTACAAAACCACAAACAGCCCAATTAATAAATGGGCCAAAGAGCTAAATAGAAACTTCTCAACAGAAGACATTGATCAAGCCAATGAATACATGAGAAAGTGCTCTAAATCTCTAGTAATCAGAGAAATGCAAATGAAAACCACATTAAGATATCATCTCACACCAGTAGAATGGCAAAAATGAAGAAAACAAACAATAATAGATGCTGGAGGGGCTGTGGAGAGATAGGCACACTAACACCTTGTTGGTGGAGCTGCAGACTGGTACAGCCCCTCTGGAAAGCAGTGTGGAGAATCCTCAAAAAACTAGGGATGAGCCCACCATACGATCCTGCTATTCCTCTCCTGAGTATCTTTCCAGGGGATTTAGAATCAGCACATTACAGTGACACAGCAATATCTATGTTCATAGCAGCTCAATTTACTATTGCTAAATTATGGAAACAACCCAGATGTCCCTCACTGGATGAAAGGATCCAAAAACTGTGGTACATATATACTATGGAATTTTACACAGCAATTAGAAACAATGATATTGCAGCCTTTGAAGGTAAATGGATGGCTATGGAAGAAATTATGCTGAGTGAAATCAGCATAACCCAGAGAACCAAAGGTCAAATGTCTCCACT
>PVKS010041950.1:0-15711 GCA_004027875.1 Aplodontia rufa
TGTCTCACTACCTGTCTTTGATGAACATATGTCTTTTATTCATTCATTCATCCATTAAATAGCAATTTTTGAAGTGCAGGCAATTAAATTTTTTTCCCTCCTATTTAAGCTTTGTTTCCAGGACCCTTGGAAATGTGAAACTCTAGAAGAACAACTTGATTTTGAATGCAGCATACGGTAACAACTGACATTTATTGATTGAGTGCTTCCTCTCCGGCAGGCACTGTTCCAAGAGCTTTATGTAATTTTTTCCAGGTAGGTTCCTATGAGGTAGGACCTATTATTAGCCTCTTTTTACAAACAGGAAAACAGACTCCAGGAGGTAAAGTGACTTGTTTAGGGTTCTAGAGTTAGAGGCCGAAGGAAGCCTGTGCCTAGGAAGCTTGAATCCAGAACTTCACCTCTCTGGTATTGCCTGTTAAACCAGGAAAGGAAGGGAATAACAGGATTCAGCACCTGATATGCACCAGGTACTTTAAAGGTGCTTTTGGCTGTGATGTGCCATGGAACTTTCACAGCATCCCCAGGAGGCTGGGATGATTATTTTCAATTTGCAGCTCAGGGTCAAATAGGAAGGAACTTAAAGACCCATGCTAAGCAAGAAGAGCAAAGATTCAGCCCTACATCAGCTTAATAAAAAGTCCCGTGCCTTTCCTGGTCCAATCAGCTAGCTCTTAGAAGATATTTTGTATTTCTTTTGTAAAGTTAAATATTGGGTTCAACAAATATGCTTGTCTTTGAATCACAAGAATATTAAACATGATGAAATTAGGAATGTACCCCGTTGCTGAGGCTATACAGGAGTTCAGTTTAGGGTAATGGATATCTAAGATTAAAAAAAAAAAAAAGACTGCAGTGAGTAGGGATTATGTACTGCTAACACCTAGATTTTTCTTTTAACTGTAACCAGGTGGGAAATCCTAATGGTGTCTAGGACATCACAGTCTAACCCTTCCAATGAGCATGTACTCACGTAGAATGCCTGTTTGGGATGAGGGGAAGAATGAACGCAAAAGGGGAGAAAGTCTAAATTCTGTAAAGCCCCCCAAGTGCCAAGTTCTTTGGTGGAAGGTTTTCTTTTTTTGATAGAAGCAGCCAAGTCCTCTGCACAGGTACACGTTATTACAGAGTGAGAATGTGGTGACTTAAATAAACATGTGCCCCAAGTCACCTGGCATGGTTTCCTCACCGTATGGCAGAAGTGAATTCCATGAAGCTTACAAGGGCAGGATTTCAGAATGCCAGGGGGTCCAGACAGCCCCTTCCATTTTAATGATATGCCCAGAGATTGCTCAGATTTTTGACTCTGTGTGTGTGTGTGTGTGTGTGTGTGTATGCATTTTTTTCCTTGTGGAAATATTGATAATATTTTCAGCAGAAACTCACCTGCCATGCCATGCAAAGAACGAGTTTCCTTCTCGGTAGCAGTTCTTGTGCCTCGTTTCCTTTCGGAAATTCTTTGACTTTCTCTTTCTGCATTTTCTGTCAGCCGGCTGCCACCCGAGATTGGACTGAACCCTCTGCCCCTCGTTAAAAAAGAAAAAAAGAAAGGAAACACACACAGTACAACCCTCTAATAAGTATATTCACAACTTCCATGAGAGGCGCTTAAGAAAACTAAAAGGTTAATATATTCTAACTAGATGTTAGGTATAGAATGTCAGATCTGTCAAATTTCATTATAACTTGCTGCTCATTGGAAAAGATTTGATTTCTTTTGCCACTGTCCTACTATGTTCAAGTCACAGACTGCCAGCAGCAGCCCACTGAAGACCACAGGCTGGCAGTGAGCGGGCTCGAGTGGGAAACCAGCCGCAAGGACCATCTGTTTCCGATTTCTAGCTGAGCCAAGATGTGCAGCGAAGTGCATTCCATTCACCAGGCCAGCTTCTCCCCTGCTCAAGTTATTAGTGTTACAAGTGAAATGATCTTTTCCAAACAGCAGGGGAGCTATAATCCTTATGGAACAGGACTTTAAAACACACACACACACACACACACACACACTCACAAAACACACACACACAACATTCAGACATCTTTTGTTAAAGTTGTGGGGAAGGCTGCTTGTAAATTGACTTACAGCCTTTATGGGGTTTATAAAGTATGTTTTATGAAGCATGATAACATGGGAGGCAGCAGTGTATACATTGGCCTTATTTGGTCTAATGGAATGATCAAATATCTTTAGGATGTCTTTTGTGGGCCTGGTGAAAAATGATAAGAAGGACGTATTTGAACTGTCTTTAAATGAACCACTTTCAAAAGCGTAATGGGTTTTAAGGAATAATTAATGCTGAGCTGGTCCAGATGAACTAGTCTCATGCACATGGCCAAACCTGAGGCTTGCTAGCCAACTATCATATGCCATAGCCCCACATGACCGGGGCCACTGTGTCAGTTGGGGGATATCAGGTATGTCTTTGTTATTTGGGGTTGATCTTCCTGTCCCAAGATGGATCATTTTTAGGAAAATTTGGAAGTGAGGTAGCAAGACTGCTTGTGAGATAATGTGATAGAAATGGCAAGAGGAGATGACATTAATTACACTATAACATGTATTTAGTAACAGATGATAACTGTTAGGTCCTCTGCAACTCTGATTGAGGAAACAGACACAAGAGCAGGCCCAGGTATAACAGTCTGACAGAATCAGGGTGAGGCAGCCTGGGTCCTTCCAAAGATGTGATGCCTGAGCCTGGGTTGTCACATGTCCTCTGCAGGTTTGTCTGTAAAAGGGGGATGGTGAGGGCTGGCTTTCAGGCCCTGTTGTAGAGATCCATAAACTATAATAAGGTCCCTGATGGACTCTTAGCAGTTCTCCAACTATGGTAGTTTCTTCTAGTTGTTCCCCAATACTTATGATAACTTCTAAATCACAGGAGGTTTCTCCTTGCTGGAGGAGAGGCACATTGAATCTGGGAAGGCCGCCTAGGCTGGGACTCCCTGGATCTCTCTGCAGCCTTATACCACAGGTTTCCTAAGGGCAGGGCCTGCGGAGGGTGCTGTGCAGAGTGAGGAATGATAAGATGCCTAACTAATGAATGCTTTTGGTTCATGGTGGATGAGAGAATGATTTTTTTTTTCCAAAACTGAACTTTTTTCTCAAAGCAGAAATCATCATACACATTCATTTAAAGTGAGGAGGAGGGAGGAAAAAGATGAAAACTCTTTTTTTTTTTTTTTTAAGATTAAGAAAATGAGGCAAGTGAGCCTCGGCTGGTGCTTGTTTTGCACACCTGGGAGTGGGGTCAGTGTGCTTTCCCGTGTTCACTGACATTACTGGAGGGCATCCACAGAGCTCCTGTATTGGAGAGATGGAAAAGCTGTGGACCAATGTCCCAGGTAGGTTCCTTGAAAGCAAACTTTGGGATTTGTATGAGGCTTATGGAGATTTGTGAGCAAGTTTATTGGGGTGGTTGTCAGGATCCACACCTGCAGGAAAGTGAGGGAAGGATTGGCAGGGGGAGGAATTAACGATCAATTCAGATGTGATTGATTCCTAACCCAGGGAATCCTATAGGGAGACTGGGTGCCCTTGCACAAACTGGGGCAAGGTGCCAGGACATTGTATTTCTGCAGTGACCAACCGGCCACCGAATAAGAGCTGACTCAGGAAAAAAAGGAAGGGACATTAGGCCAGTTGAAAAGCAAAGACAAAACCCAGAGGATTCCCAGTAGCTGGGAGGGCATCTGGATGGAGTGCCATGGGTCTGTCCATACCCAGAGAAGTCAAATGGCTTCCGTAACCCTGGAATATGTAGTCCATATCGCTACACATTTCCCAGTGACAAGGACAAAGATTCTCACCCTATTACAACAGAATCTACCTAGTTGATCCTGGAGTATTCCTCCTCTTGAGAAACAATAGGGGGCAGAAAAAGGTACACAAGGCAATGAGGACAATGTTGGGATTTCCGGGCCTCACTTTGCAGTGACAGGTGCTTTTCACGGCAAACACAGAAGTTCAGTGAATGAATGAAAGGAGCATTTGGAGTGGAAGTAAACACAGGTAGTCAGGTCTCTGAGCCTCTGAAGAGTCTTGGTGCAAGCACGTGGGGGCACATTTCTGGAACATTGCACCTATGGAGAAGAGGGTTAGGGTGAAAGGGGTAGGTGGGATGGGCAGGAAAGTTACAGCAGGGAGTGAATATTGTTGTCTCTTATATTCCAGATGCTTTCATCCCAAAGTAGCTCTACCATAAAACACCTGGAAGGAAAAATCATAAAAGAAACTCCAAATCTGAAGCATTAATGGTGTGTGGTGATTAAATTCTTTGCTTCAAAGATGTACTTTGGAGAGTTAGTCCAATCCAAGCACCCATGATTTCTTTTTTTCTTTTCTTTTTCTTTTTTAAGGAGAGAAGTGCAGAGAGAGAGAGAATCAATTTTTTTATTTAGTTTTTTTTTTTAATGTGACTTTCATTGCTCTGACACTCCTTGTATACATGGTACTAGGGCTTGAATCTGGGTCCTTGTACATGCCAGGCAAACACCATAAATGCTGAGCCAATGTTCCAGCCCTTCAATGACTTCCTTTTTCTTTCTTTCTCTTTTTTTAAGAGAGAGGGACAGTGAGAGAGTGAGAGAGAGAGAGAGAGAAAGAAAAAGATAGAATCAATTTTTTATTTAGTTTTTCACATGGCTTTCGTTGCTCTGACACTCTGTTGTATATATGGTGCTATGGTTTGAATCTGTATTCTTGCACATGCCAGGTAAACGCTGTAACTTGCTGAGCTGCTGCACAAGCGCCCCCCCCCCCATTTCTTAAATGAGAAAGTCTATTTGGTAAGGAGTTGGAAGAAGGCTTTAGACTATCTGCCCTCTTACCTTCTCACCAGTTCTTCAATTTCTTTTTTATTTTGTGTCCTCAGTTAGATTCTTTTATTTTCTATAACATTTGAGAAAGAAGTTGGGGGCTGGAGCGTGGCTTGGAGGTTACAGTGCTTGCCTGGCATGCGTGAGTACACAAGTTCAAACCCCAGCACCACATACACAACAAAGTGTCCGAGAAATGACAGTCACATGAAAAAGTTAAACAAAGATTGCTTCTCTCTCTCTCACTGCCTCCTCTTTCTTTTAAAAAAAAAGAAAAAAGCCATCTTAACTTTTTTTTTTTTTAAAAGAGAGAGGGACAGTGAGAGAGAGAGAGAGCGAGCGAGAGCCATCTTAACTTTTGACCTGTTGACATTTTTGCATTTCACTGGTGGTGTCCATGATGTGAATGACTAAGAATACATGGGCCACCCAGAACCTCTAGTTGGTAACTTTTCCTTGGGCATTGATGGGCTGAGTTCAAGAATTTGTTTCTTCCTTCTTCTTCACTATCCCAACACAATGGACAGTTTTGCAGGGGATCATGGACACCCTCCAGGAGGAACAGGGTTTTCACATCCAGTTTGGGTGATTTTTCTTTCATTTCTCTCCTACTGGCCGGATGCCAGCTTCTCAACCTACTCTCTGCCTCTGCACATCGCATTCTGAGCAGGTTGCTACAGTTAACTTTCATTGTCTCCCTCTCCTTTCCTGCTTTTATTCCTTCCTTCCCACTTTTCTTGAGCTCTTCTCATATTCCACACACTCTGCTAATTACTAAGCAGTGCAATTATAATCAAGACAGAAGCCTCACTTCCAGGCTTGGGAGTAGACAGATCATCAAGCCACTCCAATTCAGTGTGATAGTCTTTTTGCTGGGAAAATATGGGGTGTTAAGGGAGAACAGAAAAGGCCTCCTAACAGTAACAGTAGAGGGGTGGCGGTAGCAACATATTGGTTGCATTTCCTGCAAGAAGATCCAGCGAGATTTGGCTTGAAAGATGTCAAGGATTAGGACAGACAAAGTCAAGTGTTGGGAGGGGGTGTGACAGCCGGATGTTGGAGGCCAAAAGAGTAACAGAGAAGAGCTGAAGTAGAGCCTGGCAACTTCCTGCTTCTGAGCACCACTTCATGTGGCTGGGGGGCCTTGAATCTGCTCCTCCTTGTTTCTCTCTGTGGATGGATGTGCACTACACCATTTGTTTTCTGCCTGGCCCATGGGCTAAGAATGGTTCCCTTCCTTCCTGCTTCCTCCTTCCTTCCCTCCCTCTCTTTCTTCCTTCCTTTCTTTCTTCTTTTTGTACTGGGGATTTAACCTAAGGGTATTCAACTGTGCCTCATCCCCAGCCTCCTCACCTTTTAAAATTTATTTTGAGGCAGGATCTCGATAAATTGCTTAGGGCCTCACTAAGTTGCTCAGGCTCGAAACTTGTGATCTTCCTGTCTCAGCCTCCTGTGCTGTTGGAATTACAGACATGTGCCATTGTGCCTGGTCTGGTACTAACCAATGGTTGGTAAAAAATGAAAAGAAGAATAATATATTGTAATACGTAACCAATATATGAAATTCAGGTTTCAGTGTTGCATAATAGAGTTTAGGGGACGTAGTCATGCTCGTGTATTGTTTACAGCTGCTTTGGTGCTACCATGGCAGAGTAAAGTACATATGACAGGGACCCTATGGCTTGAGGAACCTGCAATGCTTACACTCCAGCACTTTATAGAACAAGATTTGATGGCCCCTGGCCTAGAACATGGGGCTTAGGGTGCGGAGTGCAACAAGCTTAGATTGCAACTCTGGTTGCAATCACTTCTAGCTGAGTGACCACCGGTGAATTTCTTATACTATGTTGATTTGCTTATTTGCTAAATGATAATAATAACATTTTGAAGACCTGTGAAGATTGAGAAAGATATTGCATATAAAGCTCCTGAGAACAGTAAGTCCTGAAATAAATTTCTTTATAAAAACAGTTAATAATTTCACTGCTTTGAGCTATTAATAGCCTTTGTGATAAGATAAATATGATAACACTGAAGTGTTGTGCTCATTGCCATAAAATCAGCTGTGGGAATGGCTAGTCAAGAAAGTTTTCTGTTAATAGATCAATAGGTAAAAAGAGGGCCATTTTTGTGAGAGCGGGAGCAGAAAGCTGTTGCCAGCATTGCTCAAAATAGTAATTATATCTAAAATGGGTTGAGTGCCTGCTGTGACAGGATGCTTTGTAAATCACAGGAACTGTCTCCCTTGGTCATCACTTCAGACCTGTGAGGTAGCTACTGTTATCATTCAAGTACAGGGGAGGAGACTTCAGCAAGGCGAAGCTAACCCCAAGATCATTGTGTCGGTGGGGCTGGGGTTTGAACCCACATCTTGGTGCATGCCAGGCAAGCACTGTAACCACTGAGCCACCGATCTAGCCCTCAACTGAGCTATTTATTTATTTTTATTGGGTTGTAGGAGTGCCTTATGTATTTTGAATATTAAACTCTTATCAGATAAATGGTTTGCAAGTATTTTCTCCCATTCTCTGCATTGTCTTTTCACTCTGTTGGTTCTTTCCTTTGCTGTTTGGAAGCTTTATGGTTCGATGTAGGCTCATTGTTTATTTTTGCTTTTGTTTCTTGGACTTTTGTAATCATAGCCAAGAAAACATTTCTAAGACCAATGGTACAGAGCGTCCCCCTCTGTTTTCTTTTAGGAATTTTATAGTTTCAGGTCTCACATTTAAGTCTTTAAGCTAATTTTAATTGATTTTTGTGTACAGTGTGAAGTAAGGGTCCTATTTCATTATTCTATATGTGGATACGTAATTTTCCAAGTGCCACTTATTAAAGGGACCAATCTTTCCCCTTTGTGTAGTCTCAGCGCTTTTATAGATTATACAGTCATGTATGTCTAGATATTTTTTACTGGGCCACATTTCTAGCCTTATGATACTAGAAACTGATTTTGGGATGTTGATTGTCTTTCCTTCAAGTTTACGGAAGCTATTAGTTCTAATAGCTACTTGTGTGTGTGTAGACTCTATGGTTTTTGACATATAGGATTATTTCATCTGTGCAGAGAGATAATTTTACTTCTTCCTTTCTGATTTGGGTGCCTCTTACTCCCTTTTCTTGACTAATTGCTCTGGCTAGGACTTCAGTATTATATTCAGTAGAAGAGTTGAGAGTGGGCATTATTTGCCTTCTTCCTGATCTTCGAGGAAGTTTTCCATTTTTCATTATTGAATGTGATGCTGTGGGCTTCTCATATATGGTCTTTATTGGGGTTGTTGGAGACGAAGCCCAACATGATGCCAGAGAAAAGAATTAGTGGTAAACAACTCTAAAAGGCCCAGCTGGCTTGTAATTAGCAAACTGCCTGACCGCATGACTAAGCTATTTGGCCGCTCATTTGTTACAATTGGTTGAACGTGTTTGCACTGTGTCCCTATTGGTTGTTGTAAGAGATAAATACCGGGCGTCCGGAGAGAGAGAGATTGCTGACACTGGTGAGAGGAGACCTTCCCATGCAGGCGGCAGAAATGAGACAGTAGTAGCCACTAGTCAGAGAAGCAGCAGCGGCAGAGACAGAGGAGAGCAGCAGAAGAAGCCGAGACAGAGAAGCAGCAGCAGCAGAGGCAGAAGAAGAAAACCTAACATGCAGCAGTAAGAGAGGAAGAAAAGCCTCGGCATAGAAATAGGGACTCTAGTGCGGCAGTAGAAACAGGGACTCTAAAAGAGAATATGTGAATAGCCTTGACTCTAAATGTAATGTTTTAAGGCCTTGCCTCTAAAAGAGAGACGGTGGAGAAGGAAGCACTTGGAGGCCTCTAGCCGCAGTAGAGGGAGAAGGAGAAAAGAAGCGCTTGGAGAACTCAGGGCCAGTGGGTCTACTTCATTCCCAGTCAACCGTGAATGAGAGCCGTCCGGTTCCTGCTGGCTGGGACCGGACAGAGGTGAGGTAATTTCCTTCTATTTCTAGTTTCTCATAGTGTTTATTGTAAGTGGGTGTTGAATTTTGTCATTTGATTTTTCTGCATCTGTTGAAATGATCATGTGATTAAGTCAGGTTTTTCATTGTTGTGACTAAAAGACCTGACAAGAACAGATTAGAGGAGGAAAGGTTTGGGGCTCATGATTTCAGAGGTCTCAGTCCATAGATGGTGGATTCCATTTCTTAGGTCCCAAGGAGAGGCAGGACATCATGGTGGAAAGGTGTGGTGGAGTAAAGCAGTTCAGGACATGGTGCCAGGAAGGAGAGAGAGTCTGCCCTTACCACAGACAAAATATATAACCCAAAGGCATGTCCCCAGGGACCCACCTGGTCCAACCACCGCCTACCTGTCTAGTTACCACCCAGTTAATCTCTACCAGTGAGTTATACTGATTAGAGTAAGACTCTCATAACCCAATCATTTTCACCTCTAAACTTTCTTGCATTATCTCACACAGGAGTTTTTGAACATATCTAAACCACAACATCATATGATTTTAATCATTTGTTATGTTAATGTGGTGTATCATTACATTGATCAACTTCATAGATTGAAACATTTTTGCATCTCAGGAAAAAAACTCCATTTGGTCATAGTATATATGTATATATATATATATATATATGTATACACTATGTGTATACATATATATATATATGTATATATCTATACATATATATGTATACACTATGTATATATATATATATATATACATATATATACACATAGTGTGTGTGAGGGAGATGGGGGGAAGGGAAAGGTCAGGGACAAGATATATCTCTGCAGGGCATGCCTCCAGTGACCAACTTCCTCCAACTAGGACCAATCTGCTACAGTTTCCACCATCTCCCAATAATGTCATCAAATTATTAATCTATTAATGAATTAATCCATTGATGCATTCAGAGACCTCATGACCCCATTACTTACTAAGAGCCTCATCCCTGAACATTGCTGCGTTGGGAACCAAACCTTTAACATATGGGCCTTTGGGGGAAAATCCGAAGCCAAACCATAGCACAGGCTGAAAATTTGTTTTTGTTCTGTTGATTTTTTCAGACAATAAATTCTTTGTTTCATTACTTTTTCTACTATTTTCATGTTCTGTATTTCATTTATTTCTGTTTTAATCTGTATTATTTATTCTGCTGACTGTGCACTTACTTTGCTCCTATTTTTAGTTCCTCAAGGTGTAAAGTTAGGTTATTTGAGATCTTTCTTCTCTCTTTTTTTTTTTTTAAGAGAGAAGGATAGCGAGTGTGTGAGAGAGAGAGAGACAGAGAGAATCAATTACTATTTAGTTTTTCACATGGCTTTTGTTACTCTGACACTTAGTTATGTATGTGGGTGCTGGGGTTTGAACCCGTGTACTTGCCCATGCTGGACAAGCGCCGTAACTGCCGAGCCATCGCTATAGCCATTCTTTCTTCCTTTTTAATGTGGGCATTTACTGCTATGAATTTACTTCTTAGAATACCTTTGCTGAATCATATAAATTTTGGTATGTTCTGTTTTTGTTTTCATTAGTCTCAAGATATTTTCTAATTTGCATTTTGATTTATTCTTTGAACCATTGGTTTTACAAGACTGTGTTTTTAATTTCCACGTATTTGAAAATTTCCTTCTGATACTGATTTTTAGTTTCATTTCATTGTAGTTTGAAAAGATGCTTGATATGATTTCAATCTTAAATTGGTTTAAACTTGTTTTGTGCTGTAACATGTGATCTGTATACATTCCTAGTATACATGTGTTCCATGTATACTAGGAACATGCGAGTTGTGTTGCTGTTGGGTGGAAAGTTCTTTACATGTCTATTTAGTCTGTCTTGTTTACAGTGTTGCTTTACAATTTTCTTATTGATTTTCCGTATGGATATTCTACCCATTTTTTTTTAAGAGGGACAGAGAGAGAGAGAGAGAAGACAGTATTAACTTTCTCTAGTTTTTCATGTGGCTTTTGTTGCTCAGACACTCTGTTTTGCATGTACGGCTGGGGTTTGAACCCATGTACTTGTGCTCGCCAGGCAAGCACCATTACTGCTGAGCCACCCCTCCAGCCCCTATTCTATCCATTTTGAGAGAGGGGTATTTGTAATCTCCTACTATTATTGTATTAGTGGATATTTCTCCCTTTATTTCTGCTAATGTTTGCTTTCTATAATTGTGTACTGTGATGTTGAGTGTATAAATTACATATTCATAATTGCCATATATTCCTGGTAAATTGACCCCTTTAATTACTATGTAATGTCTGTCTTTGTCTCTTATGTCAGTTTTTTACTTACTGTTCATTTTTTCCAATGTGGGTATAGCTACCTCTGCCTGCTTTTGTTACCATTTCTCCCCACATTTTATTTCCAGACTATGTGTGCCTTTAAATATGAAGTGAGTCTCTTATAGACAGCATGTAGTTATAACTTGATTTTTAAAATCTATTCAGCCATTCTGTGTTTTATGATTGGGGAATTGAATTTGTTTACATTTGTAATAACTACTTATAGAGAAGTACTTTTTAATTACTATTTTATTAATCACCTTCAGTCTGTCTTGTAGCTTTTTGTACCCCTTCCTTCTCTCATTATGTTTCAGTGATTTCTTTTGTAGTTACATGCTTTTACTCCATTATCATTTTCCTTTGTCTATCTAATGTAATTCTTTCTTTGTGGTTATCATGGCTCTTACACAAAGCATCTTATATTTATAACAAATGACTAGAAGTCAATAATAAATTATCAATTATATACAATAATTTTGCTTTTTGCTTTCATACTATATCTTAACGTCACAAAGTATTTGTTTTATATTGTGTATCCATTAGCATATCTTTATAATTATAATTAGTTTTTCTTTTGTCTTTTAGATCTAATGCCATACTTAAAGGCTATTCCTGCACCACCATTACGATATTACAGTATTCTATATTTAACTATATACTTTACTTTACCCTTGGGGTTTATACTTTCCTATGCTTTTGCGTTGCTGTCTAGCATGTTTTCATTTTAACTTGAAGGATTCTCTGTAGCATTTCTTGTAAAACAAGCAAACTAGTGTGAACTCCTTCAGCTTTTGTATATCTGGGAAAGTATTTAATATTTGATATTATTTAAATATTTATTTAATATTTAAAGGAGAATTTTGCTGGATGTGGTGTTCTTGGTTGTTTGTTTTGTTCTTTTAGCTCTTTGATTATATCATCCCTCACCCTCTGGCCTGCAAGAGTCTGCTAAGAAATCCACTGATATTCTTAGAAGTTCTCCCTTGTATGTGATGAGTCACTTCTCTCTTCCTGCTTTAAAAATTCTTTTTTATCTCTGATTTTGATGGCTTAATTAAAATGTCCCTCATCGTATATGTCTTTGGATTCATTTCAGTCATGGTCCTTTGGGCTTATTGAGTCTGGATATCCATTTGCTTCCAGAGATTTGGAAGTGCAGGAATCCTTTCTTTAGACAATGTTTCTTCCCTCTTTCTTTATCTCTTTTCTCTTTTTTGAAGACACATAAATACTGATACTATTCTGTTTGATAGTATCTTTTAAGCTTCCCTTGCTGTTATCCATTGTTTTTTTTTTTCTTTCTTTCTGGGTACTGGGGATTTAACCCATGGGCAATTTACCACTGAGCTACATCCCCATCCCTTTTTGTTTTTATTTTGAGACAGAATCTCACTATGTTGTTTAGGGCCTTGGTAAGTTGCTAAGGTTAGCCTTGATCTTGAAATCCTCCTATCTCAGCTTCTAAGCCACTGGATTTCAGGTGTGTGCCACTAAGCTCGGCTTCATTCATTTTTATCATTGCCCCTCTGACCAGATATTATTAAATGACATGTCTTTGAGTTCACTGATTTCCTTCTGGTTGATGAAGCCTACTATTGAACACTTCTAGTGAATTTCTGATTGATTATTGTGTTCTTTGGCTTTAACATTTCTGAAAATATTTGAAAAGTTTTCTACCCCTTTGCTGATATTCTCATTTTATTGTTTTACTATTTTCCTGAGCTGATTGAAGGTTTTTATCATAGTTATTTTTAATTCTTTGCCAGTAATTCAGATAAATCCATTTCTTTATAGTCAGTTTCTGGAGATTTATTTTGTTCCTATAATTGGTCATGTTTTCCCATTTCTTTATGTGCCTTGTAACTTTGTGTTTGTAGTTGTACATTTGAAAACCAGCCATCTCACTTAGTATTTGCCCACTGGCTTTGTACAGCAAAAGATTTCACCAATCAACTAAAGATTCTGGGCCCTGTCAAACTTTTTTGGGGAATGTATCTTCCCTGGGATTGTGTATATAATCTCCCAATTAAAGAGGGTTGGTGGTCTCTTTTTCAGAGTGTATAGTCTTTTACTCCCTTTACTGTCATTTTTGCAGTTTTACAAATTCTGTAGTGCTACCATGAACCATTGAGCTATGCCCTAGGTATGCCAGTTTCTCATCAGTACTCTGAATCACGTAAGCCAGAAACCAGTCCCTCAGGAGGCTTCCTGAATGACTGGGATGTTTGACACATTCCTCTCATCTCTTTCTCTTCCCAAATCCACAAGTTGGGTCTTTTCTTGTAATTGTGCCAGATTGTGCTAGTTTCTGTCTGTGGTAGTACAAGTTCTTTGGCACTGTCAAAAGCTGGTGAACTCACTTTTGTTCATTGAAACCCCAGGACATCCAAGGTACGCCAATTCCCCGTGAGCACTCTGAATTACGTGAGATAGAGATCAACTGCTCAGGTAGCCCCTTAAAAGATAGGAATTGGGGTTGGGGATTTAGCTCAGCGGCAGAGTGCTTGCCTAGCATGCGCAAGGCCCCGAGTTTGGTCCTCAACCCTAAAAAAAAAAAAAAAAAAAAAGATAGGAATTTGGATATATGTTCTGTTCTTCTTTTATCTCCTAAGGGAGAAGCTGCAAGTTGGGCTTTTCCCCTGAAAGATGTGCTAGCTTGGAGGAGGAGTTGACGTAGTTGAAATGGGACTTTCTCTCCTTTTTAGACAGCACCTTGCTATGTTGCTGAGGCCGGCTTTGAACTTGTGGGGGTGTTGTGACTCTCTAAATGATTTCTCTGGTTCTCAAAAAGACTTTTAATCCATATGTTGTTTTTCAGTCAGCTTTTATGCGGGACAGGGGGCTTGGGGTTTCCTATTTTGCCAACCTGCAGATCTCACTCTCCCACATCTCTCAAGTAATGAGAAATAAAGTTTACTCCACGCTTACATGTGCAAAGACACACACGTTATACCCTTTCGTTTTTCACTCTGTCCACCACCTTCTTCATCAGTCCTCCCAAGAAAGTCCTCTTCTAGCACGTTGCTTAGTCCTGACAGTTCATGAATTGCACCGCCGTTAAACCCAGGCCATGCAGATCTTGCTCTGCGCTTTGCATTGAAAGACCATCATAAATACAAAAAGACAGTCTTGCTCACGAACGCTTGGGTATCTCTGTCTCTCACTCTCAGGATCTAGTGTTCAGGGCTGACATTGGCAACTAACCATCTATTTTCATAACTTAAATCTTTCCGATCTCAAGGAAAAACTTTTTAAAAAGTATCTTTTGTTGTATATCCTCAATGTTTGCACTATATTTTTTATAATTTAAGTCATTGCCAATGTTACATGGTAGCCATTTCATAAGGCAGGGAATATTTGAATAGCAGAAACACTATATAAAAGAAGAGGTAAGTTACTAAATGTATCTTTGTTGAAGTCTTGAATATTTTTCTGTTCAATAAAGAATCATTTTCAATGTGTAGAGGCTCCTTTGTTCCTACTGTCTTCTAGTGTGATTACAGAGGTACATCAATTTTTGTGATATTTATAGCAGTTACATGTTACGGATAAGCATTTGTAGTCAAAATTCAATTAATTCGGGGCTGGAGCAGTGGCTTGGCAATTACGGCACTTGCTCAAAATGTGCAAGTATGCGAGTTCGAACCCCAGCATCACATACACAATGAGGTCTCAATGCAATGAAAGCTATGTGAAAAACTAAATAAAATTGATTCTCTCACTCTCTCTCTTTTTCTCACTGTCCCTCTCTCTTTTAAAAAACTCAATCAATTCATTTCAGTGATATTCCTCTTAAATTTGGATATAGGTAGAAGCAGTACGCGTGAAGGGTGATACCGCTTCTTAACATTACTGAATAGATCTGGACACTATTTTTTAAATGGTGAAAATGAAAAGTGACAACTTATACAATAAAATCGAAAGTTTGCAAATTTTTCTTTAGTAGGTAACTTATATGTAATTCGTTTTTCAATATTTGACTATTATATATAAAATACAAAGATCTTTCTAAATATAATCATCGTTCTAATAATTGTATTTACAATTCCTGTTGTTTCTGCCTCCAAAGAGTGAATTTTCCTTAAATTAGAATAAATATAAATTCCACAATGACTCAGGAATAATTGTGCAATTTATCATTACTAGTAAAGAAAAAAAGCTATGGGACAGACTTAATTATAATAATGTAAGTAAGGATTTTACCAAAGTGATGTCAGACATGTAAAATAGTAATTAGTTATTTTTGATGTCCTGCTATTTATTCATATAAAGCCATTGTTTAACATTTTTTATATTTTCATTTCTGTCAAAATGCATTTGATGCGGTGAGAATGTAGAATGGATTTTATTTAGAGCTTTGCTAACTTGATCTGAATTTTATTTTATTTTTTATTTTTTTTCCCACATTTATTAGAAGTATATTGCGATACAGGATATAGATAAGGAGGAAACATTGTCAAAACTGTAGCAATCATTGTGTATAAACTTTGATAACCAGGGGTAATGCTAACACATCGATAAGCTACTATGGGTTTCATCTAATGCAGTTTCCCCCAGAAGAACTCATGTGTTAAATGGGTATCTAGTGTAGGAATAACATCGGCTTCTGGAATGGTTCCCCCATCTTCCCCGTCAC
>PVKS010041951.1:0-15719 GCA_004027875.1 Aplodontia rufa
TAGGTCATCTTGGATTTCATTCTTCAATGTTCGAAAGTTTTCATTGAAGAGATCTTTGATTTCCCTTGTTAGGTTGATTCCCAAGTATTTTATTTTTTTTGAAGCTATCTTGAAAGGAACTGAATTCCTGACTTCTTCTTCAGTCCTGTTATTATTGGTATAAAGGAAAGCTATTGATTTATGTGTGTTGATCTTGTATTGGTGCCCAGCTTTTCCAGCTCCTCTTTTCCCTTCCCCTTTCTTCCTCCATGAACTTGGCCCCTTGTTTCCTGCCTGATCTCTCCTGCCAGTTCCTCAGAGGCCTTTACTGGTTTGCTCATGGCCCCTAGGATGCAATTTCTTTTACTAAACTGAAGTCCATCAGCATTTCCAGTCTTACTTCTGTTCTATCTCTGGTGGGTTATTTGATTTGAGAAATCCAATGTTGTAGCAAATATTCATCAATTTTTTTTTGTGATGCAGTTGCTCCTAGAGAACCGAACAGATTAATCACTTTGTCTTAAGTTTTTTAAGAAAGCAAATATTCCTGAAGCACTCCTGAAGCGAGGTGCTCTATTTAAAGCTCGTGTGCCCAGGAGGCACGGGCACAGCATGGCATTCGTGGGAAATCACTTAGGGATAATGGTTTTCTCTCGGTGATAATCTTCTTGAGTTACACATTAAAGTTCTTAAGAAGGAAATTAATCCCCCACCCAAATTTGTTGTATTTTAAGATTCAATCAAGTAGATGTATGGAAAGTTAGCATGTTGAGGCCGTTTCCAACTCGTCTTTGACAGTGGCTTCAGCAGATAAAGCAAAGCTGTTATAAAGTCAACCTTAGAACATTAGTTAGAAACTTAGAAGAGCAGTGAAAGCTGCATTTCAGGTTGGAATTGGGGTGATCTGCACATTAGTTTCCATGGAAGGGAGAATGCAAGTACATGCATTCACATATGCATGTATACATACCAGACATCACAGGAGAAAGAACCTATGAGAGAGAAATGCGTGCTAAGCATCCCTTATCGAGAATGCCTGGGGCCAATACTGATCTCAGATTTTGGAATATCTGTATATGTGTTTGCAGCATCTTGGTGCTGGGACCCAATTCTGATTGTGAAATGCATTTGTTTCATATAAACCTCATACACATAAGCTGCTGGAGGTGATTTTATGCGGTGTTTTTAGTGCACTTGTGTTTTACTGCAACCCCTCACATGAGGTCACCTGTGAGATTTTCCCCTCGGGGCATCACACCAGGTGACTGGATTTTGCAGCATTCTGGATGGTGAATTTTTGGATCAGGCATGCTCAGCCTGTGTGAGCAGGTTGATCATTTGCTGTTAAATTCCTCTAAAGACAATAGTAATCACCTTCTCTTATTTTCAGATATGCAGATATCTACATCTAATAATGAACTTCAGTGATTTTTTTTTAAAAAGGGAAATGCTGAGTGGTTAGTCTATTCATGTGTTGTTTCGTGGGGAAAAACAATCAAATGACACCAAAAGTAATGACTGAGATGGATATAGATGAAAAGCAAAACGAAGTTTCAAGTGTAAGTGTAAAACACGCTTGCTCTATACCTTTCCAACCTCCTAGAGACACCGCGCTGTTTCTGAAAGCACGTCTTTCCTGTTTAAAATGGTGTCTGGGAGGGTTTGATACCTGGTGTGCTGGGAGCGGGTCCCTCAGGGTGCCGCATTACACCGTCCTCTACAAGGTGCCTGTAGGAGTGGGTCGCTCTTCAAAGAGAGAAAGATCTGCGCTGCTCCCCGGGGCTTCTCAGGGTCATTAACTTCCTTTCAGATTAGACTCTGGTTGAACCTGGGCCATTTGGGATATTTTCCTAACAAGTATTCTAGAAAGAAAGAATAATTTCCATTGAAAAATCAAACGACTCATGGTTTTTGATGAAGCACAGCTGTAAGCAGGGCTTTTGACAGCCCAGCAATTTCTGCAAATGGTTCATAATTGATTGCCTTCTCTCTCTTTAAGGGTGCCTATTACTGTCACTGCTTTGTGTGACCCTGTCAGCCTCTCCTGTGTGGGGGATTTTTCCACCCCAGGATTGTTAGCAATTAGCATGTACTATTGTAATAGCTGGGAGTTTGAAAGGAATAAACAATTTCTTCAGGGGAGAGGGTTGAAAGAGTTTGGGGTTTGTACTGGGAACTTGAGGTGTGTTAAGCAATCCCCTGAGTGCTGCTCGTGCTCTGTGTTCCTGCTCTTGGTGCTGGCTCTGAAGACTTGATGGTGCTGCCGTCTCCACATCTCCCCGTCTCCACGTCTGCCATAACCTGGTGCCTCTCCAAGCAGGCAGTCTCACATAGTTGGGTGGGAATCCAGAGGAAAGGGGTGAGTCTTCCCCAGTCACTGCCGCTTCTGAGAAAGAGCTTGGGTGGCGCTAGGATGTCCTTGTGGATCTGACTGGGAGGAATACTTTGGGATTGTTTTCATTTCATTGCCTGGAGATGAGAGCAAGAGAGGAGGACTGCCTTACACCTCTCCCTGCAGCCGACTATGGATGCGATCCTTTCTCTTAGAGGGAGCAATCTCCTTTGAACTTCTCCTTTTTATGTACAGAGTGTAAGTACACGAGGGTGTGGGTTTTCATGGCTGTAGATTCTGATCCAAATGTGAGCCTGCTTGCATGCTTCTCTCCACTGAGAGTTGATTTTCCCCTAAAAATGTCTCAAGACTCTCCTGCAGATGAGAATATACTTGCCTTCCCAGAAGGTGTTCTGGCAGTAATCTTGAAGCTCTCTTGATTGATGGCTTAGGGTATGAGAACTTTCTAGTTCTGTGACATTGTCAACTTTTCCTTTCTCAATCTTAGGTCTTTGAATTGGTCTCTGAAATAGCTTTGTCAGTTTGAGATATACAGATATCAGAAAGGCCAGTGAAAATATGCATTATGTCAAATGTATTTGAAAAGAAAGAAAGGAAGAATTTAAATACACAAATAATTTTTTGCTTGCAAAATTTCCTTGGAGCATAGCATATACTTGTATTGGGCTTAATGCTGAAAATGAAAATCCGCAGAAATAAAACCTGTGTTTTATAAGGTAAGCAGAGTTTTTAATTTAGTTCTTGCTGATTAAATAATTTTGTAGCTTTTTAGAAGAATTTTATGTAATCACCTCGAGTGGCTTTGGCAGCGCTTATTTTTGCGGTTTGTAGGCGTTGTGTTGATGGAACAGACACTGGGAATCCGGAGATGTACAGCATGACAACCGAATGTTGTGCTCTTTGCAATTTAATCATGTTTAAGATCTATTTTGTCCTGTTTGTTTTTTCAAGGTAGAAGAAAAGAATGCACAATAATGGATAGGTTTTTAGTACACAGTGTGAACATAACTTGCATTTAATATTTAACTCCTGCCCACCTACTTACCTCGGCCTTTTGAAGCTTTTGCATGAATTAATTAGAAGGACTTGCATGTCTAAGAAACTTAAGGAAAAGATTATTGGACTACATGATTAGTTTTCCAGCATTTCCAAATATGTATATGAGTTCCTTGCATTATTTCAAGGTCTTTTGGGGTGTAAGATGTCTCTGGTTAGGAAGTCAAACTAAAATATAATTTATTCATAAATCATAGTCTTTCTACATGGCTGCCCATCAATAGGTTAATATAATCATCCTAGTTCCTTAAAATTAAACATACCTATTTATAAATGCAAGTTATGGACCTTATTCCTATTTGAGTGGATGGAGAGAGCATTCTTGAAGCAAATGCTTTGTTTCTGAAAGACAATTTGGGGTGTGATGTCCTCCGGCAGATGACCATCTCCATGAGGATCTAATCCCAGCAGTCTTTTCCTGCAGCTAATGGTGCATTGGAGAGACATCTCAAGTTGATGGTTGGAAACCTGAATTTGTTTCCTGTCCACCAAGATTTACCACCCTGTGACCTGAGTGTGATGGGATGCAGTGTCAGATAAGCACACCAGCAGAATGTCGCTGATATGACTCTGCCTACACTGTGTGGGCCTCTTCACTGCCACCCATTCTTCTTGGAGTTAGTGTTAGTGGTCAAATCATCCTGAACTGTCCCATGAGATGAGAGACTCAGAAGCTTGGGACCTGAGGAATGGGGTCTTCTGGCTCTTTGTTGTCTGCATGAAGTTAAGGCCTGGTCACCTTTTAGAGAATTTCATGGTGTCATGAATTGAGCTTTGCTGAAGGGTTGAACAACGACTGTGTGTCAGGTCTGCCTCCATCTTCAGCAGTGAGGCTGTGACCCCTGAGGGGCTCAGTGAAGCCTGGAGGTGCTGCTGAGGGTGGGGGGTGTCCTGCAGACTCCGCCCCTTGTAGAGAAGGGTGGCAAGGACGTGTGCTTGACAGGAACAACGTTGGGCTGAGTTTCATACATGGCTCTCTGATGCACCCTGTTGGGGTCTGACCTTTGGTCTGACCACCACTCCGTTTCATCAGCTGCCCTGGAGCGATCTTGTTACTATTTGTATAAATTCCTTCAGGAGGGGCTGCTAGGTCGTGCTTTGTTATACAAAAGGTCAAACAGGGTGGGTCAGAATGTACGGACTACAGGACGTTCCTAACTTTTGTCTGTACTGAAATCTACATAACACCTGGCAACTCCCTTAGAAAGATTATTGATTCCTTGGCTGTCTCCCCTTCTCCTCTATAAAAACCCCTGTGCCTTAGTAATAAACGGATTCTGAGCTGCCATCAGCTGCGTGTGGTTGCCTCATTTCCCCGGCTGGGAGGGAAGGGGTCCCCGGACGAGGGGGGGACCCGGGTTCCAGCCATCGGCACTCACCCTCCTCCTGATCGGCTCCCGGGGGACAATCCAGCCCCCCACAGCACCCTTCTGCCATTCTCAAGCCATGTTGTCTTTTGGAAAAGACTTGGTGGCAGTCTTGTGGACTTGTTTGAAGTGACTCTCCTGAATTTCCATTAGACACTGAAGGGCTTTTAATCTTTTTGTAGTCAGTTGGATTTTTTTTCCATTTTTCTAGCTCCAAGTTATTAATGCCCTATTCTTCTGTGTCTGACCTTGATGTGCACCCTTTTGCTGGGTGTGGTAGGATGGGTTGGCACATAGAGGAAACCAGGAGTTCTGTCATGCTTTTTGTCAAGGATCATTTATACATTCTATGCACCAGGGTTGCAGATGTCACCCAGGGCATCAAAATGCAAAAAGGAAAATAACCCTGGATTCCATGCAGGGTGCTGGGGAGGGAGTGCAAGGGAGTGAGCTGGGAACTGGAAGTGAGCAGAGGACGTGAGAACCAGTGGTGGACATGCTGCACAGGCAGCGGCTCGGAAGGTGGTTTGGGAGCAGAGAGCTCATCCTGCAGAAGGAGGGGACCTTGGTGCTTGATGTCAAGGCAGTGGGAGGGAGCCTTGCTCACTGTGACCTTTCTTTCCACTTCTGTAGCTGCCCCTGCCCTGCCAACAGGGTTGGTTCCCCTTGGCCAAGTGTGCCTGGACAGAAGTCAACCAAAGTAAGGGGTGGAGGTGCTGAGCTGTGAGTGGGTAGGGCCCCATGCAAACTGCCACCACCAGGATGTTGCCTGATGGCTGCTCAGCAGTCCCTTAAAATTCAGATTCTCGGATGCCTAGTCCAAGTGAGACTTGGGGTAGGGCTGCGTGGCCTGGGGGCTGTGAGTTTGCATGCAAGTGTGGCAGAGGTGTGGCTCTTCTGTATTACCCGTGGAATGTGTGGTGTCTGGAAGCAGAGGGTCGTGGAAGGCAGGAGCCTGGCAGCCCAGTGTGCTAACCATGACAGGCTGGGGCTCCTTCACCCCTCCAGCTCCTCTGGCTTCTCACCTGCAGAGCAGGGTGATAGACTTGGTGGAGCTGGAGAGGTTTAGGGAAGTCCTCTGTTACCTTCTTCTCCTTCCCTTTCCTCCTTTGGATGTGAATGGGGCCTCCTTGCTGTCTTCCTCTTCTCTGTAGATTGTCCCAGCAATGTCCTTCCTATCTTGCTCCAGCCCCTGTTTTCTCATTCTTCCCCAGAGTTTCCCTTTTCATCCTGTTTTTCTAGGAAAAGAAGAATCAGTTGTTACTAAGAGTCATCTTTAGATCACAAAAATGAAGAAGAAAACAAGAGGAAGTTACAAAGAGCTGGTGTGTGAGTCATTGAGAGGGGTGGGCTGGAGATCAGGGCTTGGCAGGTGGAGCCCTGGCTCAGGAATTAACTTGCTGTCAAGCCACTGGTGCTGAAGGGATAATTATACCCTCTCTCCTCAGCGTGGGGACGATGACTCACAGGAAAGTGACTGGAGGCTCCCCAGAGCAGAGGCCACAGGAACATTTGACCCTGACCAAGCCAAGAGGCATGAGTCGTGAACAGGGCAGTTGTCACCTAGTGACCTATGTGCCACATTTACCTCTGGTGCAGGCTCCTTCTTGCTCATCCCAGGGAGGTAGCAAGGATGGTGCCTTTGCTGGAGACTGAGAGAGAGGCATTTGTCCTTTGCGCACCTGTTGAAAGGTTAAGTTCAAATAGTTATCAGCCAGCTCCCAGCCTGGGCAGAGGAGTAGGGCTCCAGCCTGTGCCCTGTCACTGTGGTACATCTGCATGATGGTCAAGAAGGGGTGCATGGCAGGTTCCCTGTGCTGTTCCTCTCTGCCTCTCCATCCTATGTTTTCTTTCTGGACTTCCTGGTTTTTAGATAGTTATGGAGTCTTGCATGTCATTTCAGTTTTGGAGGAGAAGAAAGCAGGGAGTCTGAATTTGAGGCCAAGTCCTCATTTCAGCATGACCCCATTCACAGGTTTCCGCTTATTCTTGGGGGAGGCCATCCGGACATAAGGTGGATGCAGGAAGAGCAATGGGTTTTTGCTCAGGGTTTTATGCTGATGATTGCTTTCTTTGTCCTTGAATAAACCATCACACTTCTGCTTGGGCTGGCCCCTCTGCCCTGCTCCTACATCTCTCCTTGTCCATCTTCTGCCCAGACACCTGACCTAATGCAGCGTTTCATTTGATGTTGTTTTTTTGTCCTCACAGAGAGCAGCTTAAAAGAAAAATAAATCTTAGACAAGCCCTATTGAAATCAGCATTGATCTGCTGTCCTTCACATGGTTCACTAAAGTTGAAATCCCTAAGATTTGTGAAGAGTTTTAAGATGCTGGTAAGTGAAGGTCAAGATACTTAAATACTTTATTCCCAAATCCTCTCTTTTCTTTTACCTTATTTAGAAATTATTTAGAGCAGACCAGTTGACAATCTGATGAAAGCTATAAACCTCCATAAATTTGCACATGCACACATTTTAAAAAGTTGCATACAATTCTATCGAGGTCACCCATCTTGTGACATTTGTCCAAGGACTTCCCCCCTTTAGAAATCTATGATTTCTGGGTTCATAATTCTATGAGTAAACATCTGACTCATTCAGCTTTGGTCTTGACTTAATAATAGTGACATCGCAGAATAAGTTATCAAGTACCTACAATATGAGAAGCACTGTTTAGCCAGGTGGCATTTTTTTAAAATGTTTTTAAGAGGGAGAATTAATTTTATTTAGTTTTTCATTTGGCTTGCTTTGCTCTGATACGTTGTTGTGTATGCAGTAATGGGGTTTGAACCTACATATCTGTTTGCAAGGCAAGCACTGACACTGCTGAGCTACCGCTCCAGACCCTCCAAGTGGCATTTTGAATTTTGTTTCTATCTTTAAGTTTAATTGGCTGGGTGGGGTTAGCTATTAATGCTTTACTTTTTTTTTTTTTTTTTAAAGAGAGAAGGACAGTGAAAGAGACAGAGAATCAATTTTTATTGAGTTTTTCACACGGCTTTCATTGCTCTGACACTTAGTTGTATATGTGGGTTGCTGGGGTTTGAACCCATGTACTTGTGTATGCCAGGCAAGCACTGTAACTACCGAACCACCGCTCCAGCCCCTGCTTTACTTTTTTTAATGCTAAAAGGCACTGAGGAGTGTTAATAGATGGCAAATCAATCACTAGGTTGAGACCAGAGTAGATTGTGTCCACGGTAGTGATTAGCCATCTTCAGGTTGTTGAACACCAACTGCAACATTATGAGCCATTGTCTTGGCATTTAAAAATTTTTATTTTCTGTAATTAGTGAAAAAATGATTGGGGTGAGTGAAATTTTAAATGCTGATCCCAAACCAAAATTTTGTAGACCCCTTTGGTCAAATAAGCCGCCGTCTGATGGGCTAGGTGGGGGTGGTTTATACACTTGGCTTTGGGGGTGCTCGGGCAGTAGTGGCTCCTACATCTCATGCAAGGGCATCATGAGAAACACTTCAGCCACTTAGCTAAGTCTGTCGCTGCTGTCTCCTTCTTGTTAAGGAACAAGAGTTACAGTGATAGTACGATCTAATTTCTGCACGCTACTGTTTGGTTGCCTTGAATCTTGTCTAATCTTTAGTATTGACTAGGAATGGGAGAAGGGGGTGGTAGAACCACGTTATTTGTTCATTAAGGCCCATCCCTAATGCCTTCCCGGGTGGAGCTCGGTCAGGTACCCCGAGCCAGTCCTCCTGGTGCCTTCTTTAAATAGTCTTATGCACACAGCTATTGCAGGCCCAAGACCAGAACTGTGCTGACTAAATGAAGTAGTTGGAGTCCCCAGGCTTCAGTGCTTTTGTTACTCACAGCAGAGTCCCACCTTTTAAAATGTCCCAGCCCCACAATGTAGCTGCTTTCACTTTTGTTAAAAAGTAAGTTGAGCAGTTGTTCTGAGTCATTTTGCAATTTCCTCTAGAGTCTCAGCTGTGAGTAGACTCATGTGTCACTGTGTTTGGAGATAGGCGTTGAGGGAAGACAGGCTATTGAAAAACCCTGCTTGGGCTGTAAGATGTATGTCTTTTCTGTCAAATTTGAAAGATTGTGATGTGTAGTCTACTACCTCCATTATCCCCCTCCCGTTCTGAAGACTGTAACTCCTCCACTTGTGTCCGCCCACTTGTGTCCGCCCACCTGTGGACGCCCACCTCTTTCCAAGGACCCCTTCCGGTACCCAGCCATCTTCTTCCGGGGAACATGGATTCCCTACTACCCTCACCACGTGTGTGGCGACCCCCACCCCCATTATCTCCCAGTCGCCGCCTACTCCCTCTTGCACCTGCCTCCACCTAGTCACAGCCAATCGCACAGACTGTGCACCTGAGCTCCTCCAATTAGGGCGAAGGGCAGTATTGCGTCAGGTTAGCATTTAAGAACCCCTCACTCCCTAGCGAGGCGCGCATTTTTCTTTCGCCCTTCGGCCGAAGTAAAACTTCTGCCTTGCTCACCCACAACCGGCCACGTGTTTGATTTCATTTATAACAGGGCTCAGAAGGCTGCCCGCGGGCGTGCGGTGGGGACTTTTGCCCACTTCCAGCGCTTGCCTCTGATTGCCTTGGAGGTTAAGACTGCTGCTGTGTTGGCCTCCTGCTGCTCCTGATAACACATGAAGACCAGGGCAGCAAAAACCCTGTGTGTCACTCATATGGGGGAAAGGGGAACACTGGAGGTAGGCTGCTAACAGTGTCCTTTCCGTCTTTTCTTGGTTTCATCCTCCTCTTTGGTCGTTGTCATTGCCTCCTCCACTCTCATGTTTCTTCAGCTCCAAGTACATCTTTTCCTTCAGGAGTCACTGCCCTCTGAGTCTCTGATTCTTTGCTGCCACCTGCGTTCTCTGGTGTGATGGAAAACCGCTGTCCGATTGCTTGGATGCTTCCAGTCTGGCATTGCACGGGCTGGGCGTTTCACGGCCAGATGCTTAGAAACTACAAATGGTGCACGATTGGAGGAGTCCTGCATCTTCCTGCATCTCGGCCCTGAGCTGGCTTTGGAGTGTTTTCAAAAGCCTTGACCTTCACTGTTCAGTCAGTCACAAGAGAGGAGACTAGCCAGGCCACTGTGGCATCAGGAGGAGCCGGGCTGCTCTGCGTTCCCCTCTCTGCAGTACAGAGGTCTTGAACAGGACACTTTTTATCTGAGTGATGGAGCTGGAAAGACTGATCATTGAACCAGTAATCCAGGGGATGGGTTTAGGTCACTAGGGAGAGGGCTGAGGCTTTAATGAGAGGTCAGTTGCTGCTCTATCTTCGTTGCTTTGTCTTTCGGTTTTGCTGGAGCATCTGTGGGTGTGACCTTTCCTAGGTCCCACTTATTCTTCCAGGGAAACAGGGTCTTAGTTTGTATTTCCCAGAAATCTGATCAAAATTGCAAAGCCATTTATTGAGAGTAATGGTAGTCTTAGTTTACATTTTATTACTTCATTTCTATTAGTAGTCAGTGTTAGAAATCAGTAGGCAGAAAGTCTCAGATATAAATGCATAGGGCCGACATTAGTTCTTTATGTCATTGTCATCTTAGACCTTGTCGATAAGTAATGGAACAGACTTGACTATCACACTGCTTAAATCCAGAAAAAAAACTGTAACCATAGGGGCATGTGGTTAATTTCTTGTTCACTTACGATAAATAGCCCTTAGAAATACCCATGCCTAATTAAGGTTGCCAGGACATTAACATATTTTACATCCTTATGATTTTCCTTCCCCAAGCTACACTTCTTTTGAAACCAGATTCCAAGCATCATTTCAGCGGACTATTAGAAGCGAAAGCCTAGTCCTTTCTGAGCATGAGGGGGACATGTCCTGGCCCTACCTGCCTGGCTCCAGACCTCCTTCCTGAGTGCCTGGGAGGCCACCTTGATCTACACAACTTAGAGGAACAGAAGCTGGGCTGGGTGAGGAGGATCAGCTGCCCTGCTGGCCTGCTGCCTCAGTGCTATGCAGTCTTTGGTTTGCTAAGCAATCAGGATAGCTCTGCTTCTTAGTGGAAACGAGATTGTAGATGTGACATTCAAATACTCGAAAACAATTCTTTGTTGTTGTGTTGTTGTTGAGCACAGTCTTACCTGTTGGAGGGAATCGTTACACATTCATGAACACATGGATATTGACAAAGTACCGTAGGGCTGATGCCAGTCCATGGTCTTCCCTCTCTGACTACTCCCTGTTCCCATGTTGCCCCTATTTTACCCCCAGGTTAGTTGGGCTTCTCATGGACTCAAAAACAGTTCTTTAAGAATTCAGTTTGTCTGCAGCAAATTCAGGCAGGGAAACCATGACTTGGGTTCTTTGGGAGAAGAAGTATGGAGCAGGCTCAAGCACACTGGCTGTTGTCTGCCCTGTCTCTGTGGCTGAGCATTGCTGTCACCTTGGTTGGCTCTGCTTGTCTTATACCTGATGCTCTATCAAACAGCACGTCTGTAGCACACCACTGAAAAGTAGGAGGACTAGCCAGAAGGGAGCCATCCCCGCAGCCCCTAGTTGGATAAGAAAATAGACATTTGCTCTTCAATTTGCTGTCACATAAAGTGCAGAGAGCATTGCGCTTGAGGTGCTGGAGCCTTCTGGGTGCTCATCGGTGACTTTAGAAAAACCGCTTCACCCTCCTGAGTTCTTAGTGACTTCTTAGTTAAAAAAAAAAGTTACATTTCTCCAGCAGTTCATAGTGGTGAGATGAAATGAAATAGGACCTATGTATATGAAGTGGTTTTCTGAACAGCAAGGGCACTGAGCAAGACTGCTCAGACAGCTCAGAGCATTAACCATGAATCTCAAATACATCACCTCATTTAAACGCATTTTTCTACAACCCTATTGAATAGATATCACCGGTCACTTTTAGTGTGAGGAACCTGAGAGCCAGAGAAGTTAACTGGTAGGCCACTGTGTGACAGCCTGTGAGCTGGAGCTAGCATTCATATCTAGCTTTGTTTCCAAAGTTAGTTTTTGGCTGCTGGGCACGGTGGTGCACACCTATAATTCCAGGACTAGGGAGGGTGAGGCAGGAGGATCACAAGTTCGAGGCTAGCCTAAGCAGCTTAGCAAGACCCTGTCTCAAAATAAAATAAAAATGATCTGAGGCTCAGTAGTAATGCCCTTGTGTTGTGTCTGAGAGCTCCTGGGTTCAATCCACTGTACAAAACCAACCAACCAACCAGTCCCCCCAATTCCATTCTGACTAGTGAGAACGTGGTGCTGATTGTTGAGGAAAAAGGGGGGGGTTTGTGTTTAAATCCAGATGTGTGGAATAGTGCTATATTTATTCCTGCCTTAATATAAAGGCAGAGAAACTCCATTTGGTAAATTGCAGGATATAAGTTTAGAAAATTGGACACAACTGTTGGATTGATTAGCTTAATTTACAGACTTGGTTAGGCTACATAAATTTTTGTTCTTGTTTTGGTTGTTTTTTTGCTTTGATTCTTTTAGCCTTTAGAGAATCTATTTCATTGACTTAAAATTTCCAGTAGTTGTTACTGTCAAATAATTTGTTATCTGTGGGAAAAAAGTTTATAAATTCTAGAAAACTAAGTATTAATAGCTGATATTTTCATCTGAATAGTGATGAATTTGATAGTTTGAAGTGTAAAATAACGTTAGAGCAGTACAATATGTGGATACTGACCTTTTAAAAACAGCCACTTAAAATATATTTTGGAGCACAGATAAGACAAATTTTATCCAAAGTGGAAAATCCCATATATATCTGCACTGAAGTGCTCTTCTTTTGCAGGGTTGGTTGGCTGGTTCTGCCCAGGGTTTCAGGGTACCGGAAGCTGCACATTCCCAGCCTGGCTACTGTCTGCCTGTGGCAGGGGCCTACCAACAGTGGAGCTACATTTTTTGGCAGTAACTGTTAAGGAACGTTTCTCCAGCAGGTTTTTTTGTGTTTGTTTATTTATTTTTTTTTAATTTTTCAGGGCTGAGGACTGAACTCGGGGCCTTGCGTATGCTAGGCAAGCGCTCTAGCACTGAGCTAAATCCCCAACCCCTGTTTGTTTATTTTTAAGAGAGAATCAGTTTTACTTATTTTTCCATCTGGCCTTTGTTTCTCTGACACTCAGTTGTATATGTGGTGCTGGGGTTCAAACCTGATCCTTGCGCATGCCAGGCAAGTGCTCCAACCGTGCAGTCACTGCTCCTGCCCCCCTCTGACAGTTTTTAGCCATTAACTTTTTTTATCTGGATTCATTTCTCTGTTAAATGGTTTCCTGGCAGAGCTCTCTTTGTAGATTTATATTTGTGGTTACAAAACAACATAAAAATCACATCCCCAAAGGGGCAGTGTCTTCAGTGAATGCCTCGTGCCCGGCTTTGCTTCTGTTTTATTTGTCACCCCTGCCCCTCCTGTCCCCGTTGTGGGGAAGCCACATCAGGGGAGATGGCACCTTCAGCAGCAGTCAGGGTGATGCTGACAGACCACCCTGGGGTGGCTGCCCCTGGAGTGTCATCCTGTGGGTGCCATGACTGTTTCTAAGGCCACATGGCAGCAACATGCTGTTGATGATCTCTAACACGAGGCTCAGTGCAGGGCTGCAGTTACCCAGAGCAGCGCAGATGGGGAACCCGGGGATCCTGATGGAGGCTGTCACTGAGAAGCCCCTGCTCTTCCATATGACCAAGGCCAGGAGGAGCCTGAGGATGTGAAGGTGGAGCACCACAGACAGAGGGAGCCTGCAGAGGCTAGGACTCTTAAACAGTCCAGGAGCTGATCTTAGATGTCCAAGGAACTGGAGTGGGTGCAAGCAGATTCCTGGGTTTCCAGTCTCATTGGCGTTCTCAGTGCTGAGGCCTGGGCTGCCTCCGGGAGCCAGGTGCTGCCCTCCCTTTTAATTTTCCTGGGTAGGGCAACGGAACCCCCACAGATGACGAGTAGAACAGGAAGCAGTTTCCTAGGGAAGCAGAGGAAAGGAGAGTGGAGGCAGTGGGATGGCTGGGCAGTAGGGTGGAGCCTAAGTAGGGAGGCACCCATTAGACTTGGTGCTGGTGTCTACAGCGTAGCCATTACCTGTGTGGAAAGCCTCCGCAGAGCACTGGGCCGCCAAGAATTTGGTTACAGTTGGTGTCAGTGATACGTTTTGTCTTCAAACAAGCTATGGAAAGAATCATTTTAGTGCTTCAGTGTCCACCTGTTCATACGCAAAAGGAAAAAACCTCAACTGGGTAAATTCAGAGTGTGTGACCTTTAAAGCCCTTTCCTGCGGAGGCTGCTCAGGGGGTATTGTCAGCTTCCCAGAAGGATGAGAGACTGGGTTTGAGAAAACTAGTGGTTCACGTGGAAACCAACTAGAACCAGCGTTAAATGAAAACATCAGCCACTCAACAGCTATTGTGCATACCTCAGACTAACTTAGGCGACTATCAGAACAACAGTAGGTCAGAGGGAAAACCGAAGGAAGAGAATACAAAGGGAAGCTGTGACCTGGGATAAACTGGATGGATGGGGCAGCACGTGGAGGTGAACTGGGATGGAAAGTCATTGTTACGCTGGGTGCAGTGGCACAGCCTGGAATCCCAGCGGCTCAGGAGACTGAGGCAGGAGCATCACAAGTTCAAAGTCAGTCTCAGGAACATAGCAAGGCCCTAAGCAACTTAGTGAGACTCTATCTCAAAATAAATGAAAAGGGCTGGGGATGTGGCTCAGTGGTTAAGCACCCCTGGGTTCAATCCCTGGTGCCAAAAAATAAAAACATCATTTTTTTTTTATTTTTATTTTTTTTAAAACATCATTGTTAAGCATGGTTCCCCCACACTGAGAGAGACTGGTTCATAAACTTAATTAGATATGTATGTACGGAATGAATGTTAGATGGTATAAGGTAATCACCTCAAGGGGTTCAATGTAGATATTAAAGCTCCAAGCATGGGGTGAGGACACAGACCCATCACCGCTATCAAAAGCAATGTGACATCAAGTAAAAACCATGCAGAGAAATTAAACATTGTTTCCTTAGCCCTGGAGCTGGGCTGAGCCAGGACTCAGGTGTTTTTATTTTGACACAGATGAAAGCATACTACGGAAAGGGTTTTATACTTACGTAAATAACAATGTCTTTTGTAGTCTCAAGGCAAATAACATACAAGTCATTTTTAAAATCTGCACTTGCTGAATAATTTCATAATGAAGTTTTATAGATTATTTTGAGTTTTAATTCAAAAGAAGAATCTTTCTGGATCTGGGTTCCTCTCTATAGGAGAGTTGAACAACTGGAGCTCTTCCTGTAGAGGGCCAGTTAGTAAACACTGTAGGCTGTCAGCACCACTGAGCTCTGCACCTGGCGGGCGAGCAGACTTAGGCAGTGTGGCAATGAATGAGCAGGCCGAGGTCTATAAACCTATAACAGATGGCTGCTGGATTTGGCGCTCTGGCCATATGTGACTGACCCTTCTCCAGTGATCCACCCTGACTGACCTGCTTGTTTCAGAGTGGGGTCATCCGAGTCTCTTTCATACCCTGGGTATCATATAGCTTGCATCCAGAAAGCAAAGAAAATTGAGGCTCAACACCTCTCTCTGGGTGAGCGAGTGTAATTATGTACATCAGAAGTAAGCCCTGCCTTTCTTTTTTTGTTAAAAAGGGTGGGGGGGGACACAGAACCCTGTGCAGGAGGCACATATTAGAGTTATTTGTTTTGTATTGATCCTATAAAAAGAGGAATACCGGAACACCCAACATTTCACGTGAGGGAGCAGCTTGGTTGCGTAGATACGGCCCTAGCCCTGCAAACATCCTTGGCAGAGAGAGTGTCTGATTCCTGAATTCTGACCAGACTGCTGTTAAGTTGGGAAAGGAGCAAAAGGCAGGGAGGAGGACACACAGCCACCCTGGCGCTCCTGCCATTCCCCAGGAGCTGCTCAGAGCTCCCTCCCAGCAGCACGGTGCTGGGGAGGCTGAACAGTGGCTCTGGCACTCCCTACCTGGAGGGCGCTGGCCAGCCCTGCCTTC
>PVKS010041952.1:0-15717 GCA_004027875.1 Aplodontia rufa
GTGTGTGTGTGTGTGTGTGTGTATACACATACCACAGTTCTTGGATCCATTTATCCAGTGAGATTTAGCTATTGTAAAGTGAGCTGCTATATACATAGATTTTGCTGTTTCACTGTAATATGCTGATTCCAACTCCCTTGGAAAAATATTCAGGAGAATAGCTGGATCATATGGGGGATTCATCCCTAATTTTTTGAGGATTCTCCACACTGCTTTCCAGAGGGGCCATACTAGTCTGCAGTTCCACCAACAGTGTGCTAGTGTTCCTGTCTCTCCACAACCCCTCCACCATCTATTGTTTATTTTCTTCATTTTTGCCAATCTGACTGGTGTGAGGTGAAATCTTAATGTAACTTCCTTTTGCATTTCTGATTACTAGTGATTTAGAGCACTTTCTCATGTATTCATTGGCTTGTTCAATATCCTATATTGAGAAGTTTCTATGTAGCTCTTTGGCCCATTTACTAATTGGGTTGTTAGTGTTTTTGAGGTTGAGATTTTTGAGGATTTTGTAGATGCTGGATATTAGTCCCTTTCAGAAGAATCATAGGCCATGATTCTCTCACATTGAGTAGGATGTCTCTTGATAATTTTGATTATTTTCTTGGCTGTGCAAAAGCTTTTCAGCTTTATGACATCCCACTCACTGATTTTGACTTTAGATCAATGGTTTAGGAAATGCTTGCTGTTTTTAACACAAAGAATTAGATTATGGTTTTACATCTGTACAAGAGTACATTAAATTTTTATTGTAGAGAAATCCTTAAATGACTATGTTAATCACACAACAAATTTTCTAAGACTTACCTTTCGAAACTCTTTGTAGTGGGGCTGGAGTGGTGGCTCAGTGGTTTTGGTGCTTGCCTCCCATGCACAGGGACGTGGGTTCTAGCCCTAGCACCATGTACACAATGAAGTGTCTGAGTAATGAAAGCCAAATGAAAACTAAATAAAACTGATTCTCTCTTCCTCTCATTGTCCCTCTGTCTTTAAAAAAATCTTTGTAGTTTATATTGACACCCCACAATTAGCTTATATACAGAAAATTTCCCTTTTCCTTTTAATTTTCTTTGTCAAAATATATTTCCAAATCTATAGCTTTTTATCTCCACTTTTTGTTGATTCTTTTTTCCAATTGAAAATATTTTATTATATGTATCTAGGAGGTAATCTAAAAAAGATCATACTTTTAGCATTGTACTTCAAAAGTGAACTACGACTCTATAATATCATAAAATACCTAGTGAGAGATTACATTTTCCTAGTTCTCATAATTAAAATAACATCATTCAATTAAATATCCAAATGACCATATTGCATTTATTTAACAGGAACCTTTTAATCTGTAAGTGACCCAAGACAATCTACAAAAATAACATTTTAAATATATAACAATTCTCTCTCCCATCACTTTTAAATGTTTTTTGTTTAAAAACAACACAATAACAGGAATGAAATTGGTCCTTGGTGCACTGCAATTGTCCATATTCTAGACTGATGTAATTTAACTTGTTTATCTATACATTTTTACTTACCTTAAACTGCATGTTAGATCCGCAGGTTAACTAAGATTTTGGTTTGATTTCTTTTTTGCACAAATAATTCATAGGCAAACTGTATTTTCCTATTGCCTTACATTAGGAAGGTTATAACAATCTTTTGGTGACATTGAGCAGATTCAATTAGTGAAATGCAATTCAACCACTAGAGGTCAGGATTCCACTTGAAAATAAATACTGTGTGGCTTTCAGGAAGGATATAGACAATATTTGATTTGTGAAGGAGTGAAAAAATATTTTTTCATGAGAGGTCATTACTAGGAATTTCTGGGTAAAAACTTTGTGGTTCTTAAATATATAAATACAAGTTGTTTTAAAGGCCAAATATAGTCTTTCCAATATAATTTTTCCATGTTGACCATTATCACTGAACTGAAATTGTATTTCCTAAATTTAAGTATTCCTGTATCCCAAACATTTAAGTTAGTGTATTTGCTGCTTTATTTATTTACTTATTTGTATTTCATCTGATAGTTTTTATTATTTATTTATTTATTTTTATTAGTTGAATATGGACTTACAATTGAGTGGGAATCATTATCAAACAATCAAGAACAAATGTATATTTACATAGTTATCCAAGGCTGATGCTATGTCATGATTTCCCCTCTTGGGTTCCCCATGGTTCTATGTTTCTCCCAAAACTCAAGTTAGCAAGATACATATAACACAAATCCTGCACTACAGAATATTCTCAAGGATATTTTTCATTCAGAAGAAAATGCTAATAATACCCTAAACCCTTAAACAACGGCAAGTCTTTAACCACATTACACACCAAAAGATTCCCAAGATGGCTCAAAACCCTGTAATAGTCACAAAGTTTGAGACTCAGTTTTCCATATCTATTCCAACGCTGAATGTGAATGGTCTCAATGCCCCAATTAAAAGATACAGACTGGCTCCCTGGATCAAAAAACATAATCCAACAATATGTTGTCTACAGGAGACACACTTAACACTCAAAAATAGACACAGACTGAAGGTGAAAGGTTTTGTTGATTCTTAAGTTTATATTTTGAAATAATACTTCCAAAATTTTAAACTTTGATAAATTACCCTTTAAGAAAGATTGAACACTTTACTTTTTATATTTTTTCCAATTTAAATATAGATTAAAATTTTTATATAAATAAGCAAATACATACATATAAATCTAACATTTATTCACATATGAAATTACATTTATTACTTAGAATTTTAATTCTCATTAAATTTTTATTTAGCTTGAGCCCAGAAGAAAAGCATCTTTATTTGGATTTTTATTTACCTACAATTTAAAAAACACATTTATTACTAGACTCCAATGTAAAATATTATCTTACAGAATTTAAGAAACCAAGAGTAATTGAAATTATATTTAACAACTGATGTTTTAGTTTTTGACTTTCAAATTAATTTAATGTATCCTCTGACAAACACATTTATAAATGTTTATCCCATTAATATTAATTTACTCATTAAAACCAAGATATCAGGCAAACATTTAATATTCTATTTTCCTGATAAAGTAAAATTCTAAAAGCAATGGACATTATACTTTAGACATTTTATGGAAACCAATGTTCTGTTAATTAGCTAACTACATAGAAAACCATCTGGGCTAATAATTGTAAAGACATCTTTACTTTTATGTTTTTAACCAATTTAACTTGACATTTTTTGTTAAAGATTTACTTGTCATGTGAACTAAAAGGTAATTCAATGCATTTTGTTTTTTTAATGTATGAGTGTTCAGTTTCCCATAATTTATTTTGGTAGCATGTAAATCATATGTAGTCACAAACACATGTGTAGATACAATATGCAACATACCAGTTGTCTAAATATTCATAAAAAGAGACAAGAAATAAAAATTATACAGCTTTTACCCCATTAGATCCCCACAGATTGGAGACAAAAGAGCTACAGATGTTCATTACACAGAGTGTTTGTCAGATATAACCCTTTAGAACATAAAATAAAGCCTGTTGCAGACATGGAAGGGCAAGTCCAGTCAGGGATGATAGGAGCAGAATATTTCAGCCTTAGTGGATACTAAAACTAAAAATCCAGGTAGCCACTATTCCTTCATGGGGGCAGCTTTTTTGCAACCATCACCACAGTGTTTATCTACCTACTTTGGACCCTCCAAAGGAGAACAGCTGTTTTCTTTTACTTTCCTATGAATTTGAGTTAAGTCTTGAATAACTGAACATCAAATAAAGACATTAGGAAAAAAAGAGGTAAAAATGATGTTGGTTAGACAAAACAAAACAACTGAGAACAAAAATATAATTTAGGTTCAGAGTAGCAAAGGTGAATTCCCCCCCCCCCAAAAAAAAACAAGTCATAAATGCAAAGAAAAGCAGTGGTTTTTTGGTTTTTTGTTTTTTTTTTTTAAGAGAGCGGGACAGTGAGAGAGACAAAGAAAGAGAGAAACAACTTTATTGAGTTTTTCACATGGCCTTAGTTGCTCCAACACTCAGTTGTGTTCGTGGTGCTGGGGTTCGAACCCAGGTCCTCGAGCTTGCCAGGCAAGTGCCGAAACCACTGAGCCACCATTCCAGACCCAGTGGTTGTTTTTTAAAATTATAAAAAGAAACAACTGATCTAGTGAAAGAGCACATAAAACATATATTAGATCAGAGTGCACTTTTGGATCAATTTGGAGTCAGTCCAGATATCTGAAGAATGTGAGAGCACATGAGGTCAGGGGAGGGAGTAAATAAAACTCAGGAAAAGGTTTTTAAGAAAAAGAAAGCTAGTATTCTGGAATTTTTCCTTTTTTTTTTCTTCCTTTTGTCACTTACATCTTAAAACAGAAAACCTACACAGGAAGCGGTAATTCCTTAACTTTACTGGGATTAATATCAGCTTCTTATCTTATGAAGCTGAATTCCTCCCACACAGAGTAAAAATCTGCATTATCCCAAAAGCAGAATATAAGGAGATGTCTTGAAGCATCCTCAAAGAGATCTCATATCAGGTTTAGCCAGTGTGTCTAGATCCCCTTTCCATCTGTCTCTCCTTCTTTAGCATTTAGGGAGTAACTTAATGACAGAGCAAATCTCTAAATACAATAAAGAGAACAACAATTTGTATCCCACAGTGGTTTAGACTTAAAAGTTACATGATATTTTTTTCTCTGCTCTCAAAGCAAGTTTGGGCAGTTGGTAACACAGCTTACATTTCAAGTGTAAGCCTTGGAGAGACATCAGGCAAGAAGATAAATAATAAGGAAACTTCTATTTTGACCATGATAAGAAAAGGTTAATTAGGGCATCTTGACCCAAAGAGATGTAGGGTCCCATTTTACCTTAGAAATGAATTTGTGTCCCCGATATTCTACTGGTCTGGAGATGAAGATGAATGGGTGAGAGAAAGAAAGGAGGTCCCTTTACCCTAATTGGCACTGGCATTCAGGAACTTTCAATTTCCTACCCCCCCCCAGGGGAGTGCATTGATAAAAAAAACTTTCAACTATGAACATATAAATCCTACCCACCATCCACTGAGAAGACCAAAGTTGTAAGCCCCAGCTTCTCATTCAGGGGTGACCTGCTCACAACTGAGAATACCTTTCAATCCCTCTAAGGTGTGCCCTGCACAGAAACTGTTCAGCTTTGTCTCAGTATGTCTTCTAGTCATTGAGAAACTAGGATGCAAATTCATTGTAGTTCCAAATGTGCACATCAACTGGGCAGGAATACCAAATGTTACATAGCAATGACTCAACACAGGGCCAAGGCAGCTACAGAAGTCGTCAGTTACTGGTTCTTACAATCATGCCAGAAAGAACTCTGACATTTCTCTCAGAATTAACAGGCATAAATTTATTAGCAGGGACAAGAAAAGGAAAGAGAGCATGCTCTCAAAGGAGACAGTAGGTTCTTTCAGAGAGGAAAGCGAAGGCGCACAGCTCCTACATTCTAGTTTTATTGGGTTACAAGGAAAGTTTACAGAGAATCAGACCCAGGTCCACCTCTTGGCTTTTGACTGACAGTAGAACTGTAGCAGACTTTTGAGTTCCCATAGATATGGGAAATATCCAAATCAACTCTGCATTACTTTAGGCTATGGTGAAAGTTTCTACTTTTCATATCTTCCTGAATTCTGGAATCTTGTCTGTGGGAAGGTCACAAAATTCTCCCCTTTGGCGGTGTCTTCTATTCTTATTGACAGAGAGAAGACTTTATTTGAACTTGCCTTTCTCCTGCAGTTAATAGATCATTTGTTGAAAAATAGCAAATTCTATTCACTTAGGCCTAGCCAGGCTACAGGGAAATTGCTTTTTAAAAGAAAGCATGGGAAGTTCAGAAAAGTAGGCCCAGTTTATAGAATTATACACTTAACCTCAGATTCCCACTGTTCATGTCTGTCTGTTAACTATCAGAGGAATTTGATGTGAGGACCAAAGAATCTACCTTCATTAATCACCACATTCATAATCCTTATACTTAGTTTCCCAGTCTCTTAACTCTTTAAGCTTTTGATATATTTACATTCAGTAAGTTCTGAGAACAGAGTCTTGTCCTGTCTTTCCTCATTTCCTTCTCTGAACTATTTCTTTATAATATCTTGTTTCATGCTCCAGCTAAACCAGCCTCACCCTCACAACTACTATGGACTAGGAAATATTCTTAACCTTTGATTTAATTAAATCATGCTGGTTCTTCTGTGTATTTTTACATTCTCTCTACTCAATATCTGAGAAAGTAAATTATTTCAATCTTTAGCTATGAAAGAAGGGGTCTTCTTCTCTTTCTGACATCTTATTTTAAAGGATATATAAACCCACCCTACTGGCAATATTTAACTAAAAGAGTGATGACTCCACTTTCCAAGAGCAACAATTCCTATACGTAAGTCATTCTCTCTGTTACATTAGACATGACTGCCACAAGGCATTCATACTTCTTGGTCACAAGATAAAATGTCAGGTACAAGAAAACTCTTTCCTTTGAAATCTGCCTTTGTTCTGTCTAGGAATTTTTTTTTAACAAATACTCTTGAAACTCTACAAGATCTTTATACCCTCCTTGTTTTAAAATTGTAAGATTTTTAAATGTGTCTGGATCACTTGAGATCTTAGAGATATTCTTTTAAGGGTATTCTATTTATAAAAGAATTCTTTCTTTTCTTATGCCCCCTTAGAACAACTTAATGGGAACCAAGATATTCATACTGCCAATAACAATTTGAGGCAGACTTAAAAGTGCAATCTCATGTAGGGACTCATGGAGTACCTTAGAGTCTACATATGGAGGAGACTCAAATGTTTCATCTTGGGTAGGGACTCATAGAGTAAGTACCTTTAAGTACAATATGAATAGACCAAAAAGTCTGATTCTGATGGGGACAAAAAGGATATCAAGCCAATTTTTTTATTTTTGTTTGCTTATTTTTGTATTTTCTTTCATTTTTTTCTTTAAAACACATACACAATTTGAAGCACACAAATATAAGATCATAGGTAATTTTAGTGTCTATCCCTGAGAACTCACTACTCAAGTACATAGTAAATAAATAGAAGTGTTTTAAGGCAGAGGACCTAAGGAGAAGAAAATGGATTTATTGAAAATAAAGGAATATGACTAAGAAATTATATTTAAAATATCTAGAATACCTTATTCTGTTTAATGGGAAGAAAATAAGATATCCCCTTGTAGATAGAAAACTATCTATCCCCTTGTTGTCTTTTCTAAGAGAATTAGGTACTTCAGTTTTGTTAGCTTCAACAGTTAATCTATGGTTACAATCTTTTCTTTCAACTATACTGCTAGTTATTTGCTTAATGAGCACCTGTAAATCTTTTTTCTCTTATCTGAGGGGATCTAGTTCCTGGTAACTGAAAACTATGAAATCATATTGTGTATTGTGTCTCTATATATGTATGTTGTATCTATGTGATTATTGTCTACATGGTACCAAGCTGTCCTACAGATAAATTACCATTCATAAATTTAAAAAATTGGTTCCAATGCATTTAATTTTATGTAAATTAAATATATATTTGACCAACAAGTTAATTTGTTGATAAAAATGAAGATATTCTTAAAATCAATAGCATGTTTTTCAGAGACTACTAGCCAATCAGGATGGTCTGTCTCCATTATCCATTTATAATATACAGTCCATTGCTTTTAAGTTTTTTCTTATACCTTATAAAATGCTAGCATGGCTGTCTGATATCTTGCTTTTCATAGGTGATCTAAATATCTATTATATTGGATAACTTATGGAAATATAAATGGAATAAACATTTACAAACTCATAAACCATCTCTATTGTTCATAAGTTAAAATGCTAAAACATCAACTGTTGAGTATAAATTCAACCACTCTTGGTTTTTTAAGCCTGTAAGGAGACAATGTATTTGAATATATCACATGTATATTCATATATAAAAAAGAACAATAAGGGTATTGCTCTCTTCCTTGATTTTCATGAAATATAAGATTACTATGAAGACATAAAAAATGTTTAAGCTGTGTTTTCATAAACAGATATAAATAGCATAAATTATTTTATCATTTTAAAAGAAGGAATTTGTCTAAGTTCAAAGGATTTATAAGAATTGTTTCAAACTGTAAATTTAAAATTTTTAAAGCAAAGAGAACCCCAATAAATAAAAGAAGTTATTAAAGAAATAGTTATGCCAGGCAAGGTGGCAAATGCCTTTAATCCCAGTAGCTTCAAAGGCTGAGACAGGAAGATTTCAAGTTCAAAGTCAACCTCAGAAATTTAGATAAGCCCTAAGCAACTTAGAGAATCTTGTCTCAAAATAAAATATAAAAAGGATTAGGGATGTGGCTCAGTGGTAAAGCACCCTTGGGCTCAATACCCAGTACAAATAAATAAAGAAAGAAAGATAGATGTTAGATATTTATAGGCACGGAAAGATGTTTTGGTAAATAAAGTTAAAAGGAAAAGCCTTCAGATGAGAAAAGATTTTATATAGTAAGACTTTTTTTTCCCAAATGTAAGATGATTTGATTATTTCAAGATGGCAAGAGAGTGAAAGGACAAAAACTAAGGATTTAAATAAGTTGCAGAGCATCTAAATGAGTTTCAGAATATTTGTTTATTTGTAATTAAGTTGGCCATGCCTTAAAGGATTATTTAAATGGTTTTCCAAAATCAAAATATAATATACTCATATAAAACCAGAATCTAATTCTGTATATTTAAAGGAATAAAGTTTTCTTTTCTAATGAACATGTACCAAAAAAAAAAACTAAAAGAAGAGAGATTTTGTATTTTATCATGATAATCTCTTGTGATTACTTAAAAAATGAAATAAAAAAATAAAAATTGACTCCCAGAAGAGTTGAGATTTTCAAGTGTTTTACAGTCTTTAAATGACCACTTTATAATTTCCACTAAATAAAAGGATACTATTTTAGGTTTTTCCAGTATGTTCAACACCATATATATATGAGACTAAAGATGTACACACATCCAAAGACTAAAGATGTTTTGTATCAACACTGTGTTTGAACATTATGTAAAGTATGTTAAAATTAAGGGTTTATAGATCGGATACATATAAGTTAACCAATAAATGCTCCTTTATATACATTATATCTGTACCTTTAACATATGTAAACTGTTAAATGAAACTTTAAATTTTCCTGTTTTTCATATGTAGTACCATTCAAAAAAATAATATAAAATTCCCTGCCGTTTAAAACCTGGGTTATATTTGTTTTCTCTGACTAAATAAATGCTTCATTATCATATAAATAGATGCATTGTATGTCAGGTAATAACTCTATTTCTGATCATTAGAATGATTTTGTAAACTTATAAGATATCTAAAGATATTGTTTGATTTTTGTCAATTATGTTAACTTTATAAACTTAATTATTTTACTAAGTCATGGATTCTAAATTTCACTTCAAATGTTATGTTAATACACAAAGTATTTCTATGTAATTGTGATGGTAATTATTTGTGTTTTTTATATGTTAAATATATTTGTATGTTCGTGTTTCCCAATTAAACAAACCTTATAAAGTGCAAAAGTTAAAAAAAAACTTTATCAAGATGGTGTCCTCAAGCCTAAATTATTAATAGTGATAGTCCGTATCAGATTATATGTTTATGTGCATAATTCTACTATGACCACCTTAACAGAATGCATAACTGGTGGATGAAAATGATTGAACAAGTTATGAGATGCTTCACAGAGTTCCTAAAAGCAATCTTGGGGGAGATGTGACTACTGACCATAATAAATTTTTTTTTAAAATACATGTTTTCCCAACATCTTGAACATGAAGTAGGGAGGCATAACTAAGGACATGTATACTATTATGGGGACAAAAAGAAAGATATATTCAAGAAATTATTAATCCCCCACATAATTTATTTAATGAGATATATTCTGATTTTGGTTACTTCTTATATTCTACTTTGTAATTCATAATAGTATTTCTATCTTTGGGCTTATGAGATAGATAAGATATGGATGGCACTGGCTCCCAAAATTTCTCTTCAACTGAGTCTTTATATAGTGCTATAAAATTAAACCTGTTTTACAGATCCAGGTGTTAGAACCAAAGGAACTCCACTTTTTTGTTCTCCCCTCTCTTAGAAGGAAGTTTCCCACGTACTGAAGAATGGGTTACCAAGCTACTAAAACAGCTCCCCACCTGAATCCAGGTTGAACAATGAGGTAATAGGATGTTTCTCCCAAATTGCTAACTGCAAACTTTCTGCTTTTGTCCTCAGCTTGCTTGTTTGACAACAGGTCTAGAAATGGGACTTTCCCAGCTTGCTTGCTTGGCAACAAGACTAGCAATGGGGTGTTCTGTACCCTTTATAAGCCCTGCTACACAGCTAGCAGGAGCGTCATTCTGAGACCTGATATTTGGGGATCCAGAGTGGTCGCCGCTGGCCAGCTCAATAAAGGCTTCTTTGGCTTATATGTGAGTGGCTGGAGTGTCTTTATCCCAGTTTAAGTACGACACAGGACCACATGCCATTACAAGTTCTGGTCAAAAATTATTTTAAAAAGTGCTCAAGCAGGGCTGGAGTGGTGGCTCAGTGGTTACAGCGCTTGTCCAGCATGCACCAGTGCACGGGTTCAAACCCCACCACCCACTTTTTTATAAAAAGTGTCAGAGCAACGAAAGCCTTGTGGAAAATCCAGTAAAAAAATGATTCTCTCTGTCTCTCTCTCTCTATCATTGTCCTTCTCTCTTAAAAAAAAAAAAGTGCTGAAGCAAAGTTCTCTCTATACTTATCTATAACCTTGCTCCTTTCCCTTCCTGTGAGATTTTATTTTTGACTTTGAGAATTACTTCCTCTGGAACCAATTCCTTGGCAAGGGATCTACTTTCTCTTGGCAAGCCTAATTTTTTTAATCCTTATCTTCTTATATATGCTTACTAAAACTACTATAAAGCAATGCAAATATCAAAAATCACAACATTAAAGCACTTACCTATTTTTTCATCTAGATGTCACAACTTTTGGCACCTACTATGTTCCTACTCCTTTTTTTTTTCTCTTGCCTTCTTAACCCTGGGGTTAAATTTGTGTAGTACAGATTGTAGCAATTCCATATTAAGAAGAAGGCAAAACAAAAATTCCAACCCACCCTCAATTGAGACCAGGGTCTCAATTTTTGATCCCTAGCTAGGCAAGGTCATCACCCCTTGTCAGTCTGAAGCAGTCAAAGCAGATGAACCTTCAACCCTCATGGACTCTGAAGATTAAGAAATCCAACTGTCTTGGTGGGGTAGGGGATAAGGTAGGATAGAAGAAATAAGAAGTAGGTAGAAATTTTATTCAGAAATTCCACAAACTTTTCTATGATTTTTACTTCCTAAGCCTATCTCTTTCAGGCCTGTTACTCCCAAATTCCTTCCTGTCCACTCTTAATTAAATACCCCCCTCAGTTATAAAATTAAGCAAAAAGATATACAATGTTAGGAGCAACCAAAAATTTAGGGGACTTTTAGATCAAGTAACAAAAGCCATGTCAGACTAAGGATTGAAAACTTGAGTAAGAAGCTAGGGTGTTGGGGTCAGTGGTTGGAGTGCTTGCCTGGCATGAGTGAGGACCCAAGTTCAAACCCCAGCACCACATACACAACTAAGTGTTGGGGACACAAAGGCCAAATGAAAAAATAAATAAAATTGATTCTTTCTCTTTCTTAAAAAAAAAAAAGTAAAAGAAGAAGAAAGATTGACTAAAACCAGCAGAAATAATCTGAAAATCACTTTCCTACATATATATATTTCTATGCCCATCCGTCACCAAGTTTTCTTTAAATAAAGATCTGGGACCCCACCCCACCCCCAAAAAAAGCACATGACTTTCACTTCAGAATGGCTTGCATTCTCCCTTGAAGGAGTATCCCTTGCTTTACCCCTCAAAGGTGTCTTTTTTTTTTTTTTGAGATTTCCCCCATTCTCCCTTAAATTTGTATCGATTTTTCTGTATTTTTAACTGTTGTGTGCTGAAATTCTATTCTGTAATGTGTGCCAAGAACCCTGTGCATCCTGAATTGAACTCTTCCTCTTTCTGGGAACTCCTTAGATCCTTCTTTAGATACCCCTTTTCTCCAGTATTAGTGGGAAATACATTCAACATCACTTGTTCTAAGGGCAACTTTTTTCAACTTATTTCACTTTGTGTCAGGAATGTGTCATGTGATTGGAATTTCATATTTTTTGTCTTCCAACATAATATGATAATGCATGCACATATATACATGCAACTAAATTTATTGATTTGACCCATTTCAAGTACAATAATGAACACCATCATAATAATTCAGTACAACAGTGAACTTATGCTGCCTAATGCTGCCACCTTGAAAGCTGGGAACAGTAGGGACACTCTTTAGATTAAATATGAGGTCCTGAGATCATTGTACAATTTGATTATAAAGAAGGGAAGAAATGGCCTCACCTTTTATCTTTTTAGGTAAACTTATTTCAAATAAAAATTGGGCTAGAGTGATGGCTCAGTGGTTAAGGCACCTGCCCTGCATGTGCAAGTATGCAGGTTCAAACCCAGCACCACATACACAAGTGTCAGAGCAACGAAAGCCATGTGAAAAACTAAATAAAAATTGATTCTCTGTCTCTCTCACACACACACTATCCCTCTCTCTTTAAAAAAAAAAAGAGGGGGTTATCAGATCACTTGATACACACTCACATATATGTACACACACACACACATTTATCCCTAAACACTCCACCAAAACAAATTAGAACTGACAAGTGAATTCAGCAAAGTTACAGGAAACAAAACCAATCAGCCAATAGCATTCTGCATGCTAGTAGAGAACTATTGGAAATAAAATCAAGAAAGCAATCCATTTGTAGTAATTTAAAACTTTAAAATACCTAGGAATAAATTTAACCTAAAATATAAAATATCTCTAAAGAAAATTATAAAACATTAATTAAAGAAGTTGAAGATGTCACAAAAATAATGTCAAAATATTCTGTATTCACATAATGGAAAAATAAAATTAATATTGTTAAAATGACCATACTACCCAAAAAAATTCTCATATTCATCACAATCTTTATCAGAAAATTGATGCCATTCTTCAAAACACTAAGAAAAAATTCTGAAATATATACATATGGCATATATATGTAATATATATTTTCTGTATCCAAAAATGATCCCAAATAGTCAAAATTATCTTGAACTAAATGAACAAAGCAGGCATTACATAAGTGACTTCAAGATGTACACCAAGCCTGCAGTAATCAAAACAGCATAGTATTGGCATAAATAGACACACAGTTCAATGGTACAGAACAGGGAGCTTAGAAGTAAACCCATATATCTATAATCCACTGGGTTTCAACAAAGTTTCTAAGAACACACATTGGATAAAAGACTGTCCTCTCAATAAACAAGGTTAGGAAACTCAGATATCCACATGCAGAAGAATGAACTTAGAGTCTCATCTCTTACCAGTTACAAAAATCAATTCAAAATGGATTAAAGAACATAAGACCTGGCACTATGAAACTCTTACAAGAAAACATAGGAAAATGCTTTATGATGTTAGAGTATTCATGGGTATTTTGAAGAAGAACTAGAAGGCACAGAAAATAAAAGTAAAAAAATTGAAAAAATAGAATTGCATCAAACTAAAAACCTTCTGTGGAGCAAGCAACCAACAGAGTCAAGAGATAACATACAGGATGAGAGACAACATCAGGTAAACTATATATTAAATAAAGAATTGATATCCAGAATATTTAAGAAACTATAAAAACTCAATAATAATAATAATAATCTCATTAAAAAGTGGGAAGTAGACTTAAATAGACAATTCTCAAAAGGCTTCATTATGTACAGAAAAGTATTGAAAACTAAACAGAATTAAATTCATATGCAATTTGTTGGTTGATATAAGGTATTACTAAGCCATTGTACTTACTTCATTATATTTGAAATTTCTGAAAATTTCTGTATTTTGTACCCTCAAATGAGCTTAAATGTGCTCTCAGGTATATAACTATTTATAAAAATATTAAATACATTCAAATGTAAACACTCACTGTGATTATTTCTAAAAAGTATTAAATAATATCTTAATTGCCCTTTAGTTTCTCTGGTTTTCACATTTTTTAAAATATCAAATATTTTTGATAGAAAAATTATTTAACATCAGTTTGTAAAATTGCATGTCTTTAGGTTTGTAGTTTATGAACACTTACAAATAAGCTGGGCATGGTGTCATATATCTATAATCCCTGCAACTCAGGAGGCTGAGGGAGGAGGATGGCAAGTTCAAGGCCACTCTCAGCAGCTTAGCTAGGCCCTAAGCAAATTAAGACTCTGTCTCAAAAATAAAAAAAATACAAAGGGCTGGAGATGTGGCTCAGTGGTTAAGCACCCCAAAATTCAATACCTGGTACCAAAAAAAAAAAAAAGAAAGAAAGAAAAAAAAAACAAACAAACAATAAAATGACTAGAGTTAATACTTGGTAAATAAAATCATGTGTTACTCAATTCCTTAATTTGCATATCTTTTGCACACTCTGGAATCTGTACATGTATTCTTTTGCAGTGAAAAGTATATACTTAATTATAAAAAAGAGATAACAGCATAAACCAGTAGCCACAATTCTCTGAAATGTAACTGTAAATAATCATGATAATAAGGCTCAGAAGTTAAGTATTTATAACATCCTTAAAAATTTATATTTTTCAGACATACTTTTTACCACTACTGGGAATTCCTTGGCACTCCTGAAAAAAAATCAAAGAATCTCCATCTTTAATTTATTTAGTGATAATTTCTTGCCTTGCTTCTTTTGCTCCAATGTTAAATTTCCTATATCCTATTTAAGAGGTTTAAGATGAAATGTAAAAATTAAGACACTTACTAGAATTTATTTTTTCCAGAAAAGATTTTGACTCACTTCATCTAAAGCCAAAAACACTACGATATTTCCTAAGTATAATAAATATTTTCCTGGTAGTTATATTTGAATTTTACTTTTAAACCAGAAATACACAGCTGTCTCATGATTGAGATAAGTGATTACCCCTTCAACACCTAGGAAATGAGAACTCACCAGAAAAACTGATGCTTTTAAGTATGATTATCTTCCAAGTACTCCAGCTATCAACAATCTTCCTTAGAATCCTATGTGGCAATGATTTAATAATTCCTCAGGAACAGTAAATTTTACCTTCTATCTTCCAATAAATATATAGATTATTGTAAGAGAAAAACCAATTGATACTGATGGTGAATCACTGTCTACACAGTGTCCTTGCTTTAAAAACCAATGTGAAGATGTTATTTCTCTTCTTCCCTAATGACATAGTTATTTGCTTCTGTCATTTTTTTTAAGTCTATGATGTTATTTGTACTTTTCCATTATTCATTCTTTGAAAAGAATGATGATTTAAAATGCACATTTTTTTAGAAAATTGTTTACCAGATATATCAGTATATTATGTGTTTTGATTTAACCATTTTTTTTTATTAGAATATAGAAATACAGTTGAGGGAGAAACATTATCAAAACATTATCAATCAGTGGATATAAACTTTGTTATTGAGGGGAAAAACCAGATCATGGATATCCACCTTGAATTTTACCTTTTGCATTTTCCCCCAGAAGAGCTCATGCATTGAATGGATAGTTTGTGGAGGAATGACATCGGCTTCT